>PVHY01003669.1:0-104395 GCA_004024945.1 Uropsilus gracilis | reverse complement strand
CTCCAGCTGGTCCCCATTCTCCTCTTGTGCAGTTTCATTTGGTTGACCATATATTAGTGAAACCATTTGGTTTCTGTCCCTTTCCATCTGGCTCGTTTCTGCTAGAATGATTTCTTCTAGGTACATCCAGGTTTCCATAAATTCATCAAATTTGTCGTTTTTAATTGCTGAGTAATATTCCATTGTGTGTATGTACCACATTTTTTTCATCCAGTCATCTTGAAGATGTTTTAAATAGTGAAAGATAGGTTTAAAAATTTCATCTTCCAGGTAAGTTGGTTATCCTGCATGGGATAGACATGTATAGTCAAGAGAGGGGTCTTTATTTTGCTCTAAAAATTGGTTTCCAGGACTAAAAATATGAATTTCCCTTTTGAATGTCTCAAGTATATACAGTAACCTACCACTTGAAAATATAAAACTCACTGCTTTAATAATCAGTAAAAAGAGAACATCACTAACCTCTAGAATTGAAATGAAAATGTATTCAATGATTTTCACAAACCTCTTTCATATTAAATATTAATTAAAAACCTGCTCCATGTCAGTGTTCTTTGCTTATAATCAATCTCCTTTCCAGTATCGGGGGGTGTCATATGCTCTGTTTGCCCGAAATGTCTATTTCACACCTGTTGTTCCAGCATAATTGTTAATTTTCACCCCCTTTCACTCTCTAAAGAATCTTCGTTTAAACGATAAATTATATGGTCAACCTAAGTAGCAGGGTCTCTGGGATAAATGATCAAGGCGCCATTCCTATTTATTGGTATTACCTTGTCACAAGCTGTAAAAACAGTTTTCCTTTTGATTGTTTCTTCCTGAGTTGTCACAAAGACCTTCACATGAAATCACTCTGTCCCATTAAAGCAATTATTGAAACCCCCTTCAGTAATGACCACTTGTTTTAGTTTTCCTCCTCAGATTCCAAAGACCAAATGGAGACATAGCTTTGGTTAGGTCAGCATCATAATTGTTCAGAGGCACAGCCTTGCACAGGGAAAATTTGGCCTGATTATCTAATCCACAAGAACAGTAAAGAGATGTTTTTCCTTGGTAACATTATCTGGTAGAAAGAGTCTGTGATTGACTACTAATTTTAGCTCAGAGAATGAGAAGCCCAATGTACTTACTTTCAAAGTAACATGCATATTGCTGGAGTAAGATCCATGATATCTCAGAAGTAGCTAGTAGGGAATGAGTAATTTGATTGAAGGGTGAATTTGGGTGGCCTTCTTAGCTGTAATCTCCATTAAAACTATTTAATCTCTATGGTTCACAAGGAAAGCTCTTCTTGAATTATTGAATGGAATGAGATTTCAAGGATTACATGTTTCTACAACTATATTCTTGGCTGATTCTAGTAGCACCACCACCAATGATTCATTATTTAATTTTGGAAAATTGATCATCTTTTTTTTTTGCTTTTTTGTTTTTTCAGGGATATGACTATCCCTTCCTAGTATTCAAACAGACAGTCAATTCAACAGTTTTTTTTTAAAAAACTTTTAAAAAAATATTGAATCATAAAGAGAAAAATGAAAGAACTAAGTTATTTTCACTTAATTGTTTCACTTTCTTAACTTCCTTGTAATTCATGGATAATTCTACTGGTTTTTGCTTTCCTGATGCTATTGCTATGGAGTAAATTGCATATCTAGTAAAACATTATGCACATTGGGATAGCAGACACTAAATGACTTTACCATTCTTGTTTGTAGTTTGCTTTAAAAATTAAACTGAATGAGATGAGGTGGCCATGGCCTGTTTCGTACCCTTTCTCTTATTTTTTATTTTCTATATAAAGTGAAAGCGCATTTAAGAATATCAACAGCATAGCCAGATTTATGATACGACAGTGGTGAAACCTGAAACATCAATATGTTTCTGTTGTTGACATTCTTAGGAAACCCATACTTCTATCAAAATTAAGATGGTATCAGAAAATAGAGTTCCTAACTTCTATCTTTTTTCTTTTTCTTTTCTTTTCTTTTCTTTTCTTTTCTTTTCTTTTCTTTTCTTTTCTTTTCTTTTCTTTTCTTTTCTTTTCTTTTCTTTTCTTTTCTTTTCTTTTCTTTTCTTTTCTTTTCTTTTCTTTTCTTTTCTTTTCTTTTCTTTTCTGAGACTAGGTCTTGGTATTTTTGCCCGTGGAACCGCAGACTCATGTTGCCTGGTGTATCACAGACTCAAGCAATCCCCAGTCTTAGCTTCCCAGGTAGCTAGGATTATAGGTGCTCACCACCATGCCCAACTATTTTTTTGGGTCTGGGGATCGGGGTTTGAGTCCTGCCTGGGCAACACATTGAGACCTAGTCCCATAAAAGCTTCCTAACTTCTTTTTTAACCCAAGGGTTGAATAGCTAAAGCAAAATTCTCCTAAAGGTATCTTTTCTCCTATTTCTCCACCACCTTCATCCTACTCCTCTGCTCCCAACCCCCTCACTGAAAACTTATAACATCACTGGGAGAACCCCCTTCCTTGTGTGTGAAGACTCCTTGTGTGTCCCAGGAGTTCCCAGCCCTGTCTGTGTTCCCAGCCTAGGCAATTACCTCCATAGCTCTGTAGCCCCAGTGGGTAATGGAAGTTCCATTATTTAGAAGTAGTGGCATCAGGTGGCTGGAGGAGGTGGGGGAGTAGACCAGGCTTTGATCTTCCTGGAAACCAGTTCCTTGGGGATGATTTAAGGGGTCATATTATAATTTACATGCTACAAATATTTACAGTTCTCTTAAAGAATAAAGATCTGCAAAGGAAGCTAAGATTGTAAGATAAAAATGGCTTTTTTTTCCCAATTAAAAGTAATGGCCTATTCCTAACTATGGACAAGAACTACCAAGAAAGGACTGTATCTTCTTTGGGCAAGGTTGCCCTGAGTAGCGTGTGCACATCTGCAATTCTTGAAAGATTTACTCACTGCCTGTAGACTAGCACCATGACAAAGATTTACTGCTCTCAAGGTGAGAACCTTGTGTCAGAATTGGGAAATCTGAGACAAGATCATTTGGTTGAGGAACTCTCAATTCCTTGAACATTCTAGTTCTATGAGTGGTTCAGAGAGACAACGAAGATGTTATTGTAACTTCAGGCTTTCCAAGAGGAACATTGGGGCAGAGGGACAGATGGGGGCTGGGGTGTGTTTATGGTGAAGAAGTGACAGTTTTCACAATACATGTTTCTGAAGGTCTGTATTCTCAATCAATCTTGGGATATGCTGTTAAGTGGTTTTTTGGTGACTTTTACCTATTTTGGAACTTCTGTCTCCTACTTCCTTCACTTAGAGGTATGATTTCATAATCTGGCAACCCAAGGTACCCTCATTGTAGTCCTCACCTGAGTTGATATGCTCTGTACCTTGTCTGTCTCCCGCTGACAAACGCCCTATTAAATTCTACCTGTGTCAGGTCTCTTTGCCATTGGGTATTTATTTCTGCTTTCCAAGGGAGCAGGAAGTTATTTAATAACCTAATTTAGAATGAAAGCAGAAAGGGCAAAAGCAGTTTATTTCACTGTCCCTCCCACCATGGGGACAGAAGTAGGAGTTTCCAAGAGTGAAAGCGTTATTTTAACATAGTGTGAGTTTTCAGTGGGGAGTTTTAGGACCTATGTTTTAAATTGGTGGGAATAACATTTTTTTGGGGGGGAAGGACACATTTTCCAGCACCCTTAATGTCATTCATACTGATGTACATACGCTGAGCAAGGAAGGCCCAGCCCTTGAACCTGGGAGTGCCAGAGCATGCTTTGCATAGCCAGGGATCCTTTTGGAGGGAGGAGGTGCTGGAAGGGAGTGAAACAGCCAGAGAACGTGCCCAACTGCTCTGTCAACAGAAAGACCAAGGACTGTACATACTTTTCCCCTGGTGATGTGTGTGGGGGGAGGGTTGGCATGGAGGGGTGCTTGGCATCCTCCCACATGCAAATGCACCCTCACCCAGGCACTCCTAGCCTCACCCCTTGGTGGTTTGCCTACAGGCTGATTCCTGAAAGATCAGAAAGACAAATGACTCAGAAGTGCCTGCAGTTGGTTCCTGCTTAGCATATGTAATCTCACAATCTGCGCCTGTTTTCTCTTAAGTGCTTATATGCCTTGATCAGATCTTCACTCTGCTGTCTAACTGTCCCTTTGAAAAGAGCAGCAACACTTCATTTCTGATTACATAACAACTTAAACCAAGTACGTTAAAAATAAAAAAGCCCACAGCAGTTTTGATTTGACGTTATTTATGTTTTATTTTTATTATACTAATCCAAGATTTTCAGAATATCTTCCTAACCTAGTCAGGACACATTCACCAAGTTGTGGAGTGGGGAGGACTTACAATTAAACTTTTATAAAAATCTTGATTTCCAGTGAGAATCAAGAGCACCATTGTTGGTTCTTAATAATTCTGTGGTTTCTGTGTGCAAATGCATGTTTTTTTTTTGCACACATAAATACACACAGGGCATAGGGTTTCTAGTGCTGGTTCAAGTGTGTGTGCATACACACACACACACATACACCATGAATCTCTGGTCCTCATTTACTAATTGTTCTCTCATTTGAGGTAACTTTGCCAATGCTCTTATAACTATTTAATAAAAATTCATATGGAAGGGTACTTAAGCAAAGCAATCTGAATTCATAATTGTCAGTTTTAAGAAAGGGTGAGATTGCAATTTGACAAACACAACCAAACAGGGAATTTTTTTCCTAAGAAAGTGGTGAGGTAAATGTATAAGGAGTATCACAGTGTCTGCTTTATTAGTTAAGGATAAAGAGGTAGTTTTATCATTGGTTGAAAGGATGGTGGCCAAAACATGAAGAAATACTATTGAGATTTTTTTCAAATGCAATACAGATTCATGTGCACAAACCCACACCGTTCTTGCTCTTTCTTTTCACTAAAATCACAATGTTATCACTGTCAAGAGATTATGACCATGGAGCACAAAACTGCAGTGATGCTAAATTCACAGTTTTCTAATAATAAACCTGAGCAAGAAAAAACATATATGAAAAATAAACAAAAGATTGGAACAACTTTAAGATAGGCTCAAGGCTATTTCCTGCTAGAGAGGAAGCTATTGGTTAGCTCTCTTGCACCACATTAAAAAAAAGTCAGGCATCTCATAAATCTCTAGATAATTGCAGGCAACATTTGAGTCTTGTGTCTATTCCAGACACCATGTTTTTAACATGTTCCTTGCTTTGTTCTCAGTT
This sequence comes from Uropsilus gracilis, assembly GCA_004024945.1. Lineage (NCBI taxonomy): Eukaryota > Metazoa > Chordata > Mammalia > Eulipotyphla > Talpidae > Uropsilus > Uropsilus gracilis. The sequence goes on along the minus strand of PVHY01003669.1, from coordinate 99,194 downwards.
TAGCTTCACAATTTCTCTGTAACTGAAACTATTGCAATGCCCATCATATAGGTTCTATGTATTTTAGAAATACATATGCAAGCACACAGAAATGTCAATACCTAGAATAAATGGATTTAAATTCCTCCCACCTCCCCAAGCAGACTCAAGTGACTTAGGTGGGAATTATGTTAGGATATGCAGAGAGGGCAATTATTTCCTTAACCTCACAACAGCTGTGCTTCACAGCATCTTGATGTTTTTGTGCACGTGAACACATTTTAGTTTTTGTAACTAGCTCCTCCCCCTTTGTATTACCATTGAATTGATGATGGACAAATCCTCTCACTCTGAAGTCTCTTGTGGTGGAAACTCCTTTTCCAATAAAATTTCATGGTAGTTCTTATTCCCAGGAAGTCACCTTTAGATCTTTTAAAGGGATAGTTCATTTTTAAAAACATGAGCACAAAGAGTCTTACCCTCACCAGAAGAGAAATGCTACATCACCCAGTGCCATCTCCCTGGTCACTGCAAGTGCCTTAAAGGCTAATGTCGTTTTAGCCAACATCCCACCCTGTTTCTTTTCTGTCTTTCTTGTGGCTTGGAGCTTTTACAGCTTTCGCATCTCTCTGCCTGACTCTGAGATCAGACTCCCTGACACTGTACCTCTCTGTTGCTTGGAGAGGCAACTTAAAATATACATTCACCAGACGGGAATGATTTAACAAAATTAAAAACAGACAGGGGCAGACAGGGAGGGAGGTGTCAAATGTTCCTTCCACCCCACTATCAGTTTGATGTGGTGGCCCTGTTCCTACCTAGTCCCCTTCATGCTGTCCACTATCCAAAGTTAAAATGTCTGAAATGTTAACAGAATGCACATGGATGGAGATACATGTATATCCCCTTCCTTCTGCCTCTCAACCCAACATATGGAGTTTTAATTGTGGCTTATTTCAACATAATTTTTTGCTTCACCCTTAGGATGAAAAAGACTTGTTTCAGTAAGTCTCAAGAGGTATTGTAAAACAGAAATACTTGGCTAAGAATCTACTTAGCCACCTCAAAAGAAAATCAGTATTTTTGGAAGATACTGAACTTTTGTTTTTTGAATGAGCCTCCTTCCTCTTTCCAATCTCAACCATAGGTTTATCGATAAATCGTTATTAGAGTTGCTGAATCTAAAACTGCCACGCTTTTTCATTATTAGTGCACATGTGTAAATCAAATCTGTTCTGGTCATAAACAAATTCTTTCTGTAAACAGAAAGTAGGCCAAAGAGATACAGATAGAGCAGCAATATCATGTTTCTTTTCTTCAGTACCTGACTGGGGCCAGATAGAGGGAATGCTGCCACATCTGTGACAGCACTGGGTCCCTTCATTACAAATGAATGAATACCCATTACCCCAGATCTTCAAATCATCATGGTTCAACAAGATCCATGAAACCCTCATTAGACTCATTTGAAGATTCCTGTGGGGGTGGGATGGTGGTCACTGATTGCAGGAATGGTTATTAAGAAGCCACGAGGACTTCCATTTTCTTCACAGCGTTGTTCCACTGTTTTCAAATCTTCATCTTAAAATCCATTCCAGCAAAAGACTGTTGTAGGTTAGTGGTCTCTAATTTCTAGCATGCCTCCGGAACATGGCCTCAGTATGCACTTAAAGCCATGTTAGGCTGTGACCAACTTTCCAAGTGGTTTCAAGCACAATTTCTGAGTTCTAGTGGGGATAAAAGTTCTTGCATGCTGTTCTTGTTTCCTGTTAGTGCCTTGCATGACTTTCTGCAAGATAGAGCCCATGGATCTGCAGCACAAAAACGATAAGATGTTCAGTATCTTTCATTTTCTGCAAATAGTCTGTATTTACGATCTTATTCCAGTGGTTTCTGACTACCGCTTAGGGCGATTTTGCTTAGCCTAGCGGAATGTCCTGGAAACTACTGGCAATAATTTAGCCTCCAAAATTGGAACGCATTTAGTAGAGACAGAAAGCCTATGAACAAATAGTGGGCATGTGCCAGAGTAAATAAGTGTGGTTCATGAGCTGCGGTCAGAAATGTCTCTCTTTCAGTATGCAGGGCAAAACTTTTGCCAGCATTTGCCATAAAGTCATCACACAAAGCAGTTTTTCCTCTCACTAAGACAGACTCAATGAAAGAGAGCTTCTTGTCTCACAAGCTACTATTGTCACAGGTCATGCCAAGGGAGACCTAAGCTGAGGGGTCCTTTTCTTTAGCTCACCATTCTCACCCTGTCTGCTGCCAAGCGCCTGGGAAAAAGAATGAAACTCATGGACTGAGGAGGAGAATAGAAGGCTACTAGGACTGGGAGAGGAAAGACTCTTTGTGACACTCCAAGCTCCTCCCAGGATCTCATAACAAACCACAAAGTCAGTTTGCTTTTTGCTTCCCCTCCTTTCCAAACCCAAATGTTGGCCCCAACTCTGCAACCTCCTCAGAGCACTTGGTGAGGTTGTCACTCCTGGAAGAGGCATCGCTACACCTTCCTTTGCTGAGTTCTGTCAGAGGCTCTGAGATGGCCTATATGGTTTTCACTTTAGACTGTTGGCATTTTCCTTCAGAACTTAACTCCTTGACCACACGTTAAAGAAGGTGTTAGTACATTTGGATTGGAGCTGCAGTGTGGGTGCTTGCCCTCTGAGCCTGGAGTCTGGTTTTGTGCAATTTTTTTTTCTGGGTAGTCTGCACAGTCTTAGTAACCACTGAGATCCAAAAGAACCATTTAAAAAAAAACAAACCAAAGAAACTATAAATCAACACTTCATCAGGCTCATTAATTGTAAGGATATTGTTGAGGGGCCTATACAGTTCACTTTACAAAAAATATTGGAAGAGGTGTCATTGTGCAAAGCCTTCTTATGTCACTGTTGTCAGGAAAACATGGGCAAATGTATTAGAAACACCTCAGACACGACAACTTTAGGGATGGGGAGATAAATCTCAAGTATTATCCCCACACTGGTTAACAACTTTCCTGATTCATTCCCATAATGGTGGGTCTCACAATTAAATTCAACCAATTTTCAATGGATACCCATTATGTGCCCGATGTTATGTGAGGTACTGACGAGATGAAAGGCAGGGTGAACATTAAAATGTTGATGATTCTCAGTTCTGAATGGTGGGACTTAACCCTTTGTACACTGCTTCATTTAGAAAATTAAATGACATGCTTTTCTTTTCAAAAAAGAAAGAAAGAAAAAGAGTTGGTCTCTCACTGTAAAGATCTCACTGTTGATGGAAACAGAGATGAGTGACCCCCAAATTGAAATGCAGTGTGATAAGTAAAACCTAGAGGGATGTTCAGAGATGGCAATTTCTTTAAGGCACCAGTGTTAAGTGAATCTGATATTAAACCATGGAGGAAAGAGAGCTCTGATTCAGATTCCTGTTTCTAGCATTTCAATGAGACTACACATAACTACTTAAGCCCTTGAATTTACAGCTTCTTTCCTGAAAAATGGGGATAACACTCTGTCTTGCTTAGTGATAGCGTTGTTAGAAGGATTAAATATGTGTGTGTATACAGACACATATATTTATGAGGAAGTACAAAGAATTTGCATATAAATACAAGATGCTGTTTTTCTTACTATTGGTCTTAGAGCCTTACTGATGAACCAATCTACATAGCCAACAGTACTTTGTCATATATAATATATGTGGCATGTGGATTTGCTTGTATATTATTTATTCAACAAATAAATATATTCACTTTCGTTTGAAGATCCCCAAATCTTTTCTCTCAAGTCCCATAACCAAGGACTCTGGAGTCCTAAAAGAGAAATAACTAGACACAGATCATTGAAGAAATCCAGTTCTTAGTCAGGAGAAGCATTAGGCTTTTGCCTAAAGTGAAGCCAGTGCCAGAATAGCCTTGTGGAATGAACACAGGCTTTGGAGTAGAGGGACCTGTGATTTCTTAACATCTCGGCATCTCAATTTATCTTTCCACAAACTGGGATAATAACACCTAAGTCTTATAAATCTTAAAAAAGAATATGGCACCACCTCATAAATGTAACCCTTTTTATGAGCATCACTATAATGATCTTAAATTTAATCTAAATGCATCAAAATCTCACATGAACTAATGCTAAGAAGTCCAACAGCCCATGTAGATATTTCAACACAAGAACTGAGATGACAATAAAGAGAAAAATACCTTTAAAAGGAAAATGGAAGGAAATTCACAGTGATTACATGGGGTTAGCTGATCTGTGGATTCTGAGTTGGCTTGAGTACTCAAAAGGTGTAGTAAGTGCAGTCTCCAGGAGTTAACGACGATTTGTTTAAACTTAAAAACTGCCACTCTATCTTGCTTTGCTTGTTTTTCTAATTCCCAACTCATTCTTCTGAAGTTTCATTCCAACAAAAGGCAGACATCTTCCCTTTTCAGTGTCCCGATTCCTCTAATGCTTAGATTTGTGTCCCCTGAGCTGGCTCCAGCTGATGCCATAATTTGTCAGCCAAACTTCTGCAATGAGCCCTATAATCATATGGCTTCCTCATATATTTTCCCTCTGCCAGCTGAAAGAGGACAGGATGACATACAACCAAAATGCCCAGGTGAAAAAACCAGTGACCAATTTCTGGAAAGGCAACAAGGTTTCATGGTGTGTGTGTTATTTCTATTAGGGTTCTGAACAAAGCCGCAATACTGTCATTGTTGTTTTCCCCCCTGTGGTACTAGCCTCCCCAGCTATGATGAAGGTTTAGCTTTAGAATGAAGGCATGCATTGCACCAGAAAATACTCAATTCTTTTTAAAGTGGCTTACTTTTTGGGTGATTCTTACCAGTAACAACACCTTTTCATTTCCCACCAACTGTTTTTGAAGTATTTCACGTTGGATTATGAGCAAGGAACTGTAAGAGCTGATAAATTATGACAGAATCAACCCTAATCATGACCATTTTGATCATCTCAGCCATATTCAACAAACTCATTAAACAATTGAACTGGTGAATCTTTAATGTTCTTCAAAATTCCCCAAAGGAATGAAAACTGCGATATACAGAACCTGGTGAAAACAAAGTAGCAGATTAAATAGGAACAAACAAAAGAATAAGTTATTTATTGGTTTGGGAGATTGGAGTAAACAAATAAGATTGTTTTGATGTAGAACACACATGGACACACAATAGATCTGCAGACTAAACTTTTCTACCAGTATTTGTGTCTTTTATCTCTCCTGTCCTCACCTGACCCTGCAAACTTCCAATATTTAGACATTTTACTCTCTATTTATTTTGGTAAAAAAACTGTTAGGCTTTTTCAAAGGCATAAGAGAAACTCAATTGAGAAATGGTGTAAATCACAGTGATCCACCTTCCTTGCTTGTGATGTAGTCAGTGTATCTGGACACTGTCAGAGTATTGTAACCCATATCCCAAAGTGACTTTGTTATATGAAAGGAGTTTAATTTTTTTCCTCTTTGTAACCTTGTGAAATTTCCACATTAAAAAGCAATCACATCTTTCAAACTAGAAATGATTGTGTTTGGCACCACTGCCTCTGGTGTAATGGGTTGAGCTTGTTTTCACTAAAACGAAATCAGCTTTCAAAATAAATCATCTGTAACAACATTCTACTCCCCAAATCATATAATCCTATTAACAGAGTTTCATTTCTTCCCCCCATTGTCACTGGGCTGACAACACTGGACAAGTTTCAACATGGAGAAACGGAAAGCTTTGGAGGTCCTGGCCAACTCAGAGAGAACTACCCCGCTCCTGGGCTGCCAGAGCATAATGAGGCCTTAAATATAATCATCAGTGTGTTCACATCTCCCTCACGTGCTTCATGAGTAACCCAGTCATCCAGTCACTCGGCAATCCAAGTCATTCAACAAACAGTTCAGCTGGGACAACCAAAGGACAGTGGGTTACCATGGTTATCCCAGTGAATAAGACCTTTATCAAATAGCATAAGAGCACCTATGTGCTGAATGGAAATGTATCCTAGTGGCTGCTGGGAGAATCCTTGCCAGAAGTGTAAATTATGTGGCAATATCTAAAAGAGCATGTTATAATTTCAGATTTTTCAGGAAAGTGTATTTTTCTTTGGAGGGTGAAAGGAAGAAAAAGAAACATAATAACCAAGCAGATTTGTTTTTTTCTGCCAGGAATAGAAAGAGTGCCTAGAAATGTTTAGTGAGTTCCCAGTCAAAACGAACTGTTCAGCTTGGTCTTTGCTCTTTCCAAATAGTATGAGACACTATTTGCACTTGGGTTTATCAGTCAGGGAACTGACAGTCTGAGAGCCTTGTGTTTTTATTAAAATAACCCGCCAAAGCTATTAGGATCTGTGGTCAATTTATAATTTTCCATAAGTGACAGGTCACAACTATTAGCTCTAAGCAGGTTCTGTTCAGGATGAGCTGCTCCATTTTGAGCTGAAATCTCCCTGGAGAGTGCTTCTTAACTTCAGTCCTTGGAGAAAGTGTTCTTTCCTTTTTTCCCCCAGCTAATATCCTCTGGCAAAATATGTACATGTAGACCCAGGAATAACTATGTTCTCTGAAGTGAAAGCAACTGGGTATTGGTTTGCTCTTGTCCTTTGGAGAACTTTCCTAAGGTCAGAAGAGACCTGGGCTTTTCACCTTTTCTCATGCTACTGGAGAAGAGTTAAAACTGCAGCTCTAAGATTAGTCTGTGTTTGGATTGTAGGCTATTACTAATTAGTAGAATACCTCAAAATAGCTAAGCTATTTTGTCTTCTTAAGCCTCAGTTTCTCTATCTTTTGAGAGTATAATAATATTGCCTGGCATAAAGGATTACTGTAAGGATCAAATAACTTAAAAATTAAGTTATTCCCTGTCCTTAGAATACTTTTGAGACCATTTTGCATGAAATTAATTCCCTATGAGTGAACAATAGCAAGTAGTAGGAAGAAATGATTTTGTAATATCAAGTCTCTGAAAGCATTTCTTTCAAACTTTTATTATAATAAGAATAATTAGATGCAAATGGAGGGTTCTAGATGTTCACCATTTGCCTCCCATGAATTCCCTAGAGGTAGAGTGGTTTCCTTACATTACAGATTAAACAGTATTTAAGGGCTGATTGATTTCCTAGACCACAAGAAAAGCAGCAGTTTTTTTATGGAAAGTTACTTTTGGGTCTGAACTAGTTTTAGATAAACTGGCAAGGATCACAGAGCTTGAATGAATGATAATTGGCTTTTGTAAGATCTCCCACTGTTTAAAATTTTACGGTCATTATTTCAAACCAGTGAAAATGGAAGTTACTTAAAGAAAGAAAGAAAGATATTTCTCTTTTGGCAAAAAAAAGTTTAGTCATTATCCTGAAATGGATGAACACTTTTTTCTTTCTCTATGTAAGGCATCTAGTCATAGGAAAATAGGTCATCGAGCATGTGGGGATTTTAATTTTTAAAAAAATTAAGTGCTATCTTCCTATGGGAGAAATTTAGATGTATAATTTTATCAGATTACCTGACAATTGTACAAAAGGAATGGTTAGTTTGCTTTCTATGATTATTTCTGAAGTTATTGTTATTTTCACCCATAGCTGAAATATTTGTTATTTGTGCTATCTAGATAAAAAATATACTGGACTTTAAAAAATATTTTGTGTTTAGTTGGAGATAGGTGCAAACAAATGTTCATCATATTTAAAAACAGTTAATTGTACATAAACCAGATCAGATTTTGACAAATCATTTCTTTCTTTCTTTCTTTCTTTCTTTTTTTTTTTTTGAGACTAGGTCTCACTATTTTTGCCTGTGGAACCACAGGCTTATGTTCCCTGGGGTCCCACAGACTCAAGCAATCCCCAGCTTCAGCTTCCCAGGTAGCTGGGATTACAGGTGGGTGCCACCATCCCCATGCCCAGCTATATTTCTTTTGAACTAGGTCTCACTACCTGCCCCCGGCGGAACTCAAACCGCTATCCCTGGTTCCAGCAACGGCTTCCTAGGCTGCCACTTACAGGCATGTGCCACCATACCCAGCCCTAGATTTTGACACATCATTTCTTATGACAAACTGGGTCACTTAGTGGTCACATTAATGGCATATTTCTTCATGGCTGATTACGTTGAATATAAAGTTAATTCAAAATAGTTGTCAAAATATCAAACTACCAGACTGGCTACTTACTATTTGTTTAATCACATTTATTGTTTGTTCTAATCTTGATGTTTATTGGGGCATAGTTCACATAAAACTCTCCCATGGGAATGTGTTACCACATATTTTTTAAGTGAAGTTACAGATTATAGAAGTTAAAGAGTCCTAAAACCATCAGCCCTATCCAATTTTATAGGGATTTACACTCACTAATCCTGAATTTTAGATTGTTTGGACAGAATAAGGATGTGTAGTCAAAATGTAAGCATTCTCAAACAATTTCACCCTTTCCAACTGACATTACTAACCTTTATCATATAGGGATGAAACTATTTGCATCCATGACCAGGTCCCTGTCTAACCACTGAGATTTCTAGAGGTGAGAATCTGGAACAAGTAATTATTTTAATGCATTGCCTTAGCATATTCATATCTGAGAACATCATGTTTGTGGATGACAGGTCTGATAGCAGTGGCAGTTTTAGTGTTCAAGACACAATGATCAGTGTGCTGTCTGTTCCTAGTTTCTCAGACTTCCTAACCTCTGCTTTCCCCACCCCCCCCTTTTTTTTTTAGTGCAAACACACTCCATACTGGAAGTATTTTTGGTGAGTGTAAAATAAATAGAACCTTCCAAAACTTTGGGATGCTGACCTAATATTTTGGAAGGATGGCCAATCAGATGTTTTTATCAGCAAACAAGGAGCTCATGACTTGAATGTGAACAGGGGCCATTTCTGATCCTCTGGGCTGTGGACAATCTGTTCATGCACCTGTCTTTTTGAAAATGCTTCTGTCAAGAACTTATCTTGGAACTCCACTGATATCAGTATCTTCACAGAGCAAGGGATGTATGAAAATACACAAAAATGATAGCTCAACATTGGATTCACTACTCCCAGACCAACAATCATTTTGCTACAAGCAACCAAGATGTTGAATAGGCACTGCAGTTGTTTAAGCTGGCATCTTTCACTTTGATTGACAATATTATCAACTGGGGACAGGGTACCTGACCCTCGCCTACAGGCTGCGAAAACAGATGGATGAAAAAACAATGCAATCTCTTTACTGCTTTCCTTTTTACCCTCACCTTTTAGGAACAAACTCATTTGAATAGCTTTTCTTACAAAATTGGCAGTCTTTTTGGCAGTGTGTGTTGAGAGCTTCGGTGACAAATACTGTGGAGCATTGCTGGCCCAATGATTTAAACCTTATGCTGCAGAAGTCACAGGTGAAGCAGAGTTTCAAGGCATCCAGGTCTTCTAATAACAGTGCCTGACAGACTTCTCTCAACAAAGTAAAAAAGACTGTCAACAAAGACTCTATTTCTCTGGGTCTCCTTTCCGATAGGTGTCTTGAAAAAAGATAGCATGTAGTATTGAAAAGAAGGACAAACTCTAGAGTAAACATTGAATGCTCTGGACCCCTTCAGAACATTAAGCTCTTCAGACAAAAGACAGACCCTATACTAAGTTTATGTAGTTAATTTAGCTCACGCTGGAGTCAGGACATTTCCCTATTAACCTTGGACAGGCAACTGTGTTTATATCATGGTCTGGAATTTTGCCCTTAAGAGCTAAAATTGCTGTGTATTACATGATCACTTGCCTGCTAACAATTACTCCCATGTGGTAGGATGACAATTTTTGCCCCCTGCTTCTAATATGACAATTTCTCTGGGCACAGGTGTCATCTAAAGAAGGGCCTATCTTTTACAGGAATGCATTTTCAGAAGTTTCCCTGACCAGATGACTACCGCTTACTAAAAAAAAATCTCTACATTCTGCTATATTTTTTCTGTCTCAAGTATGAATATACAAAAGGAAAACAGAAGGGGACACTGGAATTTTGAAATGGTGGTAGGACAGGTAGCTCAAAGCAGGTATCACATAATACTTTTCACTATGTGAAATGAAATGATTACCTTTCATGAGAATGATATAAGTATATTACTTTTCATGAGAATGATATGAGTTTTGACAAGTTCAGGATGGCAACTTCTTAATTTGACTCTAAAATTCTCAAATAATAAGGCCCATAGTGTTATGCTGGCTGGTCAGGTTGAAACTGAATAATGAGCAGTTGAGATGAACTCATTAAATCTTAGAATCTTAGGTGAAATTTGCAGAAGAGATGCAAAATACGTAGCATTTCCCCATAGTTCTTTGGGGGTCTCTATGAAACAGTGTAGAGCTTAGGGGCATTTAGATGTTGTGCACGGATGTAGGTACATGGTTGTGCCTAATTGTCACTTATTTCTGTGGCCATTTACACAGTTACCCTGTGAGCATAAATACTATCTTAAGCATTTTTGGAACCCCAGCTTCTAATTCAGATGCTTAGTATTTTGTGAATGAATAAAAAATTTGCTATTGGCATGAAGGGATACATAGTGATAATCTATTGTTAAATGTGGTAAAAAATTTTAGGATTGGGGATTTCCCTGCACTCAGATAACCAGCTGAAAAATAACTGATCTCTCAATTTTGTCAAACAGCTCAACTTCAAGCTATCATGTGTTGGGTCTTTTTTATTCTTTCTCCTTTTTTTTTGATTACACATAAATATATATTTTTTATATCCTTGTATATTCTTAGGTTCTCCCACCACCATGCCACCTGTGAACCATCATCATAATCTTTGGTGCTCATCCCTCCCCCAATTTCACCCTTCCTTCCCTGCCCATGCTTTGTGCTTTAGTTCTGCTGTCAGTTTGTTAGTTTTAACTTTTTCTTGTACTTTTGATGGTTTTCCTCATATCTCACATATAAATGAGATTATCTGGTATTTCTCTTTTTCTTTCTGACTTATATCCACTAGAATGATTCCTTCTAGCTCTATACATGTTGCTGCAAATGACATGTTTGTCTTTTTGATTTCTGGATAATATTCCATTGTGCAAATGTACCATAGCTTTTTGATCCATTCATCTGTTTTGGGCATTTGGGTTGTTTCCATATTCTGCTATTGTAAATAGTGCTGTAGTAAATATTCGAGTACAGGTGTCCTTTTGAACTAGTGTTTTAATGTTCTTTGGGTAGATTTCCAGAAGTGGGATTGCTGGATTGAATGGTAGTTCCATTTTCAATAATTTGAGGGTCCTCCACACAGCTTTCCATAGTGGCTGGACCAGTTTGCATTCCCATCAGCAATGTAAAGGTATTTCTTTTCCTCCACATCTACACCAGCACTTGTTGCTGCTGTTTTTGCCATTCTTACCAGTGTACGAAGGTATCTAATTCTGATTGTGGCTTTGATTTGCATTTTCCTGATTATAACTGATGTTGATCATTTTTTCGTATGCCTGTTGGCTATTTGTTTTTCCTCTTTGGAAATGTGTCTTTAATCTCTTCTCCCCATTTTTGACTAGGATTTTTTGTGTTTGTCTTTCTTGATGGGAACTGGATTGTATATTATGCAAGACCAGGCTTTAATGCAAGATCAAATTTTTTAAAAAGATTTCCAAAAATATACTTCTAGTTTTTAAAATCAGCCCCAGTAATATGCATCTCCTTTTAGGTGAGTTGAAGATTTCATGTGATTAAATTTCCTGTCCATCTCAGACTAACTCCCATGGAAACACTGTTAGATGTCACCACCTTTGACAGAAACATTGCAGAGATTTATAATGACCAGCTAGTATCAAACCCAGAGGTTTACATCTATGAAAGAGATTATTATTGCATAGTTACTGATTCTTCTTAGTTACTAAGGCATCCTGTGAAGAGTAGTTAAGCTAATTTTAACTATTTAACATCCTAGATAATGCTACTCATACTCCATTATGTGCAGTACATAAGTGGGTGGGGATTCTTAGTTTCTAGATAAGTTCAAGTCTTACATAATCTGACTTTTACTGGATTTGTGTTTAAGAAGTAAATTAAAACTTGTTTTATTTTGTACTTAATTTTTACCACAAGGAACTTGGGTGGTGGCTAGATATTTTATTTATCCTTTCTCCATTTCAATAACATGACACATATTCTGATGTTAGTTATAGATGTCAGGAATTGAAGGCAAGAGAAATTTGATTATTTACCACATGTCAATTAAAATGAGCAATCACTCATTCTACATTCACTGACCATTCCTGAGGTATGTGCAGTCTATATCAGAACAGAAAAAGAAAACTGAACAGAAAAAGTGTTTAAATTCCTGTGTCATATCTCTCTAGCAATATTCATGTGCCAGCCATTTATAATTTGTATTAGTTAGGGTAATGGTAGCTGCCATAAGAAGCAGATGCAAGTGTGGATAAGGACTCACACACAACAGAAGTTTATTTCATGCCTGTAAAATATCCTAGCTATTTAAAGCAAATGAAGTGGGTAGAGGGGCAGTTCAGTCATTCAGGCTCCCAGGCTTATGGGGACTATGTGAACTTTATCACTTAGCTTGCCAGTTCACTATGTTGGTTTTATCTCTGGTGGCTGAGTGGTGTGGGGCAAATGTGGGGGTGGGGGTGGGGGTGGTGGTTTACAGCTAGGTCTATAAGAGGCCTACATCCTCTACTCAGAGCCCATTAGCTAGAACTTCAGCAAACAAGACAGCCAAGATGCAAAAAGGAGGTAGAAACCATATTCCTGGCTGAGCAGCCTATTTTTGCCATTACTCTATGGCTGGGAAGGGGAAATGCACCTATTAGGAAACAGCCACCAGTCATTGCCACATAACCTAAGTCACAGGCAGGCTTTTCTGAGCCTACTCGTAAAGGCTTTCATGGGTTCTGTTCTCTCTGACTGGGGCCACTGAGCTGATGAGCTGATGTCAGGGTGACCTTGGCTCTGATCAGCAGAGGCAGCCACACCAAGGGTCATGGTTTGCAGGTGACTGCTACTTAGCTGATTTCTGTTATTAAAACCTGTTTTTTCGCAGGTCATTAGCTGGTGCTAATTTAACAGCTGGGTCTAAGTAACCGGGGTTCAAGTTCACTCTGGTGACTTCTGTGGGAGTTTTTAAAGCATCCATCAACTCCAGACTGGTTTGCAGCCTGTCTGTGTCATGCTAGTGGATCCAATGGTGTCTGTTGTGAATTATTTAAACTACTTTATAAATAGCTGTCTCTTATGTAAGGAGCAATCATCTCTTACTTTTTGCTGTTTGTTGTTGGCAAGTCTCTTGGGAACTGACAAATAACAACTCTTAATTTTGAAAAATGATTTTTTTTGGTATTGTTCATGCTATGTTTTCCTTTTTCTTGATATATCTTGCAGGGACCTGAAGGTATCTTGAAAGTGCCTACAGGGTCTGTTTTGATTATATTCATAAACCAAGAAGAAAGAATTTTGTCAAGATGCTGAATGGTTAGATAAATAAAGTGTGGAAGAAAAATCCGTTTCTGATTCAGATGTCAATTAGTAATGGCTAACATTGAGATGTAGATTTGCGAGGCAGAATGCAGAGCTCTCTATAAAAATCTTCCCATTTAATTTTCATAATCACTTTTGGAGTCTGATACATTAATAGCATTTTTATAAATGATGAAATGGAGGTAGAGAGAGGTTTAGTAACTTCTCTAGGTTCCATCAGCAAAGTGCCAGTTCTATCAATGGAATAGATAGGTGGGATGCTCCAACTCTGGATTTTGATGTCCTGCCAATGACTGCACCCTGAAAGCTGTGGTTTTCCATGGGTCTACCATATATAAATTCTATATACCCCATGAATATCTTGGCAAATAAATGGTTGACTAAAAAAACACCAGATATTTTTCAATAAATTTTTCTTAACCCTCCCATTTATTTATATGCACTAAGGAAGGAACATGCTTCTTAAAATCCAGAGCACATTTCTCAACAGATGAGTCAAGATTTGCAGCTATAACTGTAGTACTTGACAGCATTGCTTAATAAAAAGATTTAAATCCACCTACTACTTTATACTTAAGAACAGATTATACCATCCTTTAAAGGCAAAATAGTGTAAGAAAAATGATAATGTAACTGTTCCCTGGTGTGTATTGATTAAATGTGAGCATTTTAAACTCATTATGTTGGCTAATTTAGATTGGGATTATTAACTCAAGTTAAGTTCAATTTGGTAGTACTGACAAAAATCCAAAATCCAGAAATGTGAATGGGAGGGATAAATGACATATAGTAATCATAATAAAAATTTAAGACTTGACATATCTTAAAGATATTTATTTTCATTTACTAATTCCAATATTCTTCTGGAGTCAGAGGAATCTGACATCCTGTGTGACTTTGGGCAAGTTACATAAACTTTCTGTGCTTCAAAATTTCCTCATGTTTAAAATGTGGATAATAATAGTGTCAAACCTGCAGGATTACTGAGGATTAGATGCAATAAGCACTCACTGAATACCTAGCCATACTTAGTGCTTGTCTAAGTCTGGTTGTGCTGCCTTAACAGTGGACCACATATTGGGTGATTTAAATTACAAAAGCTATTTTCTCACAATTCTGGAGGCTAGACATTGAAAATCAGGTGCTGTCTGCTTGCAGATGACTACCTTCTTGCTCTCAGATAGCCTTTCCTCTGTATACATGGAAAGCCTTCTGGTGTCTCTTCTTATAAAGATGTTAATTTCACTGGACCAGGACCTACTCTTGTTGGCTTAAGGCCTCAGTATAGGTCCCTGTTCTAAATGCAGTCATAATTTGGGTTAGAGCTTCAATATATTCAATATATTCAATATTCAATTCAATATATTCAATATATTCAATATTCAATTTTGAATACAATTAAGTCTATATAAAAATATAGACAAAATTTAATTCAGAAATAATACAAATGCCATGTTGCTTTACTACATTTTTACTACAGATACACAGTACATAGCTTTAGTTTATGTGGATAGGTAACCTTATAAATATTTTTCAAAGTTAAATTTAATTCAGATACCTTGAGGAAATCTCCAAAACAAAAATAGCTTAGGAATTGATCAGAATTACTGGTAGAATGAGATATTAATTTGATCTCTAGAGACATGTGGTAGTAATGTGTGCATGTATGTCGAGACAACATATCTTGAAATAAAGTCTTGAAAATACTGGCTCAGTAGAACTGAGATTTTAGGACATATCGCATGATTAAGGCTCTGGTAGAAAAGTCATTCCTTTTTCCCCCCTTTTTTTCACCAATTTTTCTCCAGTAATTATGTTGGCTAAATTAAAAATCTGTAGTTGATGTTTAGTGAAATTTGCTTTCTTTTACATTTTATACTTTGCTATCTCCTTCCTGCCTCATTGCATCCCAAGCACCTGACAGGTGGTAAGGCTCCCATTCTCAAAGAATCAAGCACATATCCGAAAGATCAATGCCTGAATTATTCATTTGAATTTTGGCATTTAGGGGTCATTTTGCTGACCACCAAAGATTGACAACACAGAGCAAATGTTAGTGAGATGACAGGCTTTGACTTCTTAGTCAAAGCAATTTTGAAAGTAAGCC
Source organism: Uropsilus gracilis (assembly GCA_004024945.1). Taxonomy (NCBI): domain Eukaryota; kingdom Metazoa; phylum Chordata; class Mammalia; order Eulipotyphla; family Talpidae; genus Uropsilus; species Uropsilus gracilis. The sequence goes on along the minus strand of PVHY01003669.1, from coordinate 83,674 downwards.
CCAATCTTAAAAGAGCCCTTTCCAAGGCTTAGAAGTGACAGGCTGCCACAAGCTGGTGTGGGGGAGGGGGTGATGGAGAGGTGGGAGGGGACACCCGGGAGCTGGGGTGAGTGAGGGCCACCATGGGAAGTAAACCAGTAGGCAGAGCCACCTGCATTTCCACACAGAATCATTTTGAAAGTTTTTTTTCCCCCTTCTTTTGGCAGGACATTAGTCATCATAATAAAGATCTGGTATTTACCAGATCCTTTTAAACAAATAATCTGGAAGCAACAGAAGGAAATCTGCAATAACTTACAATCAGCTCTTAATTTAGAGCTGTTTAGCTTTTTCACAGCATGTCTGAAACGAACAATGTTTATACAGAGGTCAAGATTTCTACAAGCAAAGCCTGCTCTCCTGAAGGTGACAGCTTGCTCCTAACACTCAGAAACTAAGGTCCAGGACTTCATGTCAAGTTCTTAAGCAATGTGTGGGTATTAGGTCTGCAACTCTCTTGTGGCTTATGGGGAAAGGATCACTCTGGCGGAAAAGACAGCTAACAGGTCTGTTCTGCTTCAGGATAAGTGAATCCAGATCTGTGCTGGGGGGGTTGGAAAAAAAAAAAAGAACAGTAGAAACATCCAAACCCCAACCCCAGTAGTGTAGCAATGAAGTAAGATGAGCATCAAGACAATATAATGGCATGCTGTGTGATGTGAAAACTTGAACTCATTTCAAATTTTCTAAGAGCCAGAAGAGGAAAAGATCACCATGGACTGAAATGAAAAAGTGGGACTTCAGTTAGGTCTTTTCATTCAACAGATGCTCATTGAATCCCTCTATATGCCAGTCACTCAGCTGAGTGAAAGAAAGTGATATAGAATACATGGTCCCTGGTCTAAATGAGTTCATGTTGGGGAGGAAGCAGGCAGGGATGGAGGTGAGGTTGTGGAGGTGGTGGCAATGGGGTTAGGCTTCAACTGAAAGGGGCTATATGTTTGGAAAAAGACAATGAAGGAGAAAACAGGGTATTTCTCAAATAGAAAAAGAGATGTAGTCCTTTAGACTGGATAAACAAGGAGGATCTCTCTGAGGAGGTGCCCTTTTAGCTCTGATAAGATGACAGGAGAGATCTGACCACAAACACACACAGGGGAGTGATTTATAAGGAAATGCCCTTGTGAATGAAGGTAAGGATGATCAAGCCTGAGGAGGAAGCTGAAAAGGACAGAACCTGAAGGCAGTTGTGAGAGAAGACCCAGAATGACTGCCACTGCGTTCAAGAAAGGGACAAACTTAGAACTGGAGTTCATCCTTTCACTTTGGTCCCTGACTGACACACCTCCCCTGCAGAGCTGCACTGAATGCCATGCTCTGAACTCCTTGAAGCACATCAGATGAACAAAACAGAAAGCTGACTGTGTCCATCAGCTGAATGTTCACAGGGTCCCTTGAGATGGGCGAATTTATAAAAACCCTTGTTTTTATAAAGGGCGTCCGTATTTCCTATCTCTGTGAGAAGAGATAAATTACTGCTACAATAGTTGCTCATCACTAAAATGTGAAATGTGCCTTTCTAAAGACTCTGATTGTGAGTGTATGGACGTGCATGTGTGCACATGAGTGCAAGGGTCTTGTGTCTCTGTAGTCTGGCTTGGAGTGGGCCCCAGCTTCCTTCTCTTGCCTCCTGTCATTCACTCATGTGTCAGTTGAAATCTGCCAGAGCCCCTCTATAATGGTTCCCAGGGCTGTGCTTAGGGCTGTGGAGCCAGGCCAGTCTTTTTCCATGGGGGTGCATCGCTGGAAGTCCTTCCTTTTGCAACTCTGTGAAAGTATGACTTTGTTTTAGTGTTCTGGCCCCCATTTTTTGGAAACCATTGTGAAGGGCTTTCATCATAGTGCTCAGTACTGGCCCACCCAACTAGGCATTGCATCAGCGGAAATTCTGTCCCTGAATCAGGGGTGGTGTATTATTTCAAATAGGTCATTAACCAAAAGACTCAACGTAATTCCCCTCCAAGTTATCCTGGGCAGAATGTCACCTTAGTCTGTATTTATTTGTAAACGGCCTCAGGCCATGAAGTAAAAGAAAGCCTTGTACCTATTAGATGTGCAGGATTAGACCAACATATTGTGCATAACTTTCCCTGGAAGGAGATTTTGGTGCATTTTTTTTGCAGAGACCACAATCTCTGCTCTTGAACAAATTGCTCCTCAGACTGCCTTCCTACAAATCAATGTGTGTCTCAGAAAAGAATCCATTGCTATTTTCCTAATGAAAGAGGAATGGAAAAAAAAAGGGGGCATGCCAAATCTTTATAAAAGGTATTTTATGATTAAATTTTTAGAAAATAAGCCCTAAAGATGGGAAAGGGTAGCTTACCCAGACTCTTAAATAAAGAGGGAAGGGGATATGCTAATGTTATTAGAATAATAAGTGCAAATATAAACTTTCTTAAAATATCCAAAGGGATAAATGTAAACACCAAAGTCCAGTTATGGACAGTGTAAAACTATAACTAAAATTACACAGTCAATATTTTCAGAAAGGGATTCTTTCTTGTTCTAGCCTTAGAAATGTAAGACAATATTTTATGATGATGAAACTGATCATATGATGCTACTGTTAAGAATTTAGTAAATCTGTAAAGTTTTAATTTTTTAAATTAACTTTTGAAGCTCTGAACTTGATGCTTACAAAATTACTCTGACCATCCAGTATCCTCCTAGGATGCATTTTTGTAGATTATTTGCACTGGTGAAGACTAGAGGGCATCCTACTTGACTTTGCAGGTGAGATTTGGGGGGGTAGGAGGGTTGTGATTCACCTCAGCAATCATCTGGGTTAGGGACAGAACTGGTCATAGGAATGTTGAGTCCAGGTCATTAGCCATTGGTCAATGATGAGGTGAGCAGTGAATCAGTGCAGTTAGGGATGCATGGGAAAGGTGACAGCCTGTGTGACAGGCCACGCTGTTCCATTCAGCCTTGTATTGTCAATTATGGCTTCCAGCTGGGCACCTGTGGCTGCAGACAGCTTCTCTAACTGCACCCAGTATTAATGGACTTTTGCTCATCACTGGGAGATTACCGGATTACCTGGGATAAAAAAAGGGAAGGTCAACGGATCAGCTGACACCAGGTCCAATTTAGGCTTTAAAACTATAACAACTTCTCGGCTTTTAAACAAGCCTACCAGCAACTTTTCTCTTTCAAGGCTAAAGCCACCTTTTCAAGGGCTTCTCAGAGTTGGAAGGCAATGAACTTACAAGTGTTCCTGAGTCCATAATGGGTTAGTATTCAAGTTTCAGCTTCCTTGTATGTAAAATCAAGACAATGATATCTACTTTTTTGCACTGCTGAAGGATTAAATCAGATAAAGCAGAAAGCATAGTACTTCCTAAGGTAGAGTGCACCCTAGAGAGGAAAGGTTATTATTCATGAAGTATCTCTTGTCTCTTTTTACACACTATCTCCTGTTTCTGGAAATAAAATTGCTTTTTTTTAAGAAGTAGAATTTGGTCCCATGTGTTTGTTTCAGACCATGCTACCAACAGAGAAACATGGTCACTCAATTGTCCATGCATGTGATGAATATGTATTGCGTCCCAGTTATGTTTGTTCTGTGCCAGGCACAGTTCCAGGTCTTAGGGCGGGAGGTCTGAAGAAAACATACAAAGGCCTTGCTGCCCTGGAGTGTTAATGTTTGCAGCAAAGGTGGACTAAGCAGCCGCAAAAGAGACATCGGATGGGTAATATCAAATAATAATAAATAGCGAGGGATTGAAAATGTGAGAGGATAGAGAAAGACTGGCAGGAGTGGAAGCTGTTTTGATACAGGAACCAGGGGTAACTTCTAAGGTGGTGACATTTAAATGCAAACAGAAATGAACAGAAGAAATGATGTGTTTGATGATCTGGGGAAACTGTTCAAGTACAGAAAACAAAGCTTGTGGTGGAGGAAGGTGCTTGGTGAACAAAGAGACTCAAGGTCTTCATTCACATCTTCTGCCATAGTAACCTTCTGACTGGACTCCTTACTAGAGCTCTTACCAGTTAACTCTCTAAGCAGCAACAACAGTGCCTGTTGTTTTTGTTTTCTAAAAGTAAATCATAGCAAGTCATTCTCCAAACCACAGCTCTAAGGTGGTTTCCATCTCAGAAAAAAATTCAAATTCCTCATGTGGTTTTCAACAGTCACTCAAGCTGGCCAGAGCCTGCCTATTTTCTCCAGTATGGAGCTCAGCTAGCTCCCTACTCTCCAGGAGGGACTTTGGAACTATTGGAGTAGAGGTGAGAGTTGAAGGCTTGCTTGGTAGTGTTGGGGCCAAAGCTGTTAGATCAGGGATATAGCTGAGAGAAATGTTGGCAGAACTCACCGAAGAATTGGCTGTGGACTTCTGGCTTTATATCTTTCTTGACTTCTACAAGTTGTCAAGTGTTGTTAATGACTGTTCTGAGCTTGGGGCTCCTCTTTTCCTTGAGGCATTATTTTTCTGCAGCAAACTAAAAGTTTCACATGTAAATTTGATTTTAAATGATCAAATTCTCCCTCAAATTTAATCTCTGCATAGCCCTAGAATTGAAACCAGTTCTCCAGAAATGTAGTTCTGTAGTGAAACATCCGCTCTAAGGGTAATGCTTCTACTGGTGTGTTATTTGGGATCAAATGGACCAAAAGGGAAAAGGGAGGAAAATTAATTTTTATCAACATTATTTATACATTGCTGTTTTTATGCTATTTTCATTGGAAGATATTTACAATATTGACTAAAAGAGTTCTGAATTATCTGAGTCTTCATTATTTCTATTATGGAACTTAGAGAAGATTAAACAACTTTACTTTACAAACAACAAATGTCCTATAGTTGGCAATGACTTCCACGGCCTTGTGTAATCTGTCTTTCACTTTTCTCTCACTCTGATCCCTTCAAACTCTACTCATCACCACTTCTAGAAGAGGACAGGCCTCTTCAAGTATTTTTCACTACCTATTTTCTTTGTCTGGAAAGTTCTCTTCCTAGTTGCCAAAATCCCAGCCTTTCATGTTCCAGCCTGGCTCAAATGTCACTCTCGGTGAGTAGTCTCCTGACTACTGTATTCAAATGTGCCTACTTTCCCCAGACTCAGCCTACTCCACTTCTGACCCCCCTTACTCAGGTGTGTGCATTCTACAGCACACATTTTAATCTACTATGTAATTTATGTTTGCATATATTGTTTGTTTTACTAAGATGAAGCTCACTGAGGATGATTTTTTTTTTTTTGAGATTAGATCTCGCTATGTTGCCCAGGTTTGTCTCAAACCCACAGACTCAAGTGTTCCCCAGCCTCAACCTCCCAGATAAATGGGATTGCAAGCACACTCCACCACGCAAAGGATCAAGATTTTTAATCTATGTTTCTCACTGACATAGCCCACATACCTAAAACAGAACATGACATAGATTAGCTTTTCAATGAACATTGTTGAGCTTTTGTTGTAACATGGTGAGTTTGGGAGTAAAATGAAAAATCAGGATAAGAACCTAAGTTATATGCCTACTACAAATTCAGGCAGAACTTCCCTGAGAGGTATTCTTAAAGGCTTAAAAAAAACCTTCATGAAGAAAAGAAATGACTGAATACAGCTACTTTGCTGAGTCTCAGCCTCATGACCTTAAATCCTGGGGAACTAATGCCTACGCTCAAAGGTGCTACATGGACTAAATAAGGAAGAAACTCATCTTGGGGAAAACTTTGTAAAATTCGGACATTAAAGGAAGTTGGCACCTCATGGACTCTGGTTCTTCGCCTTTGTACCAGGGCCAGATGGAGATGAGGCTGGAAAAATAATGGGACTAATAAAGAGCTATGTCACAAGGCACCTATGTTTTGTGGCCTAATAGGAGGGTGTGATGACTGAGGGGAGCAAAATTTCCCTGCACACCCATTTCAGTTTGGCAAGTCAAGGAAAAATGGCCTCACAGGAGAATGGCAGAGAAAGTGCTGCATGAATTCTGCTATCTCTGTCTGAAGGAGGGCTGCAGGAGATTTGTATAGCTGCTCAGTGATTTTCTTATGGAGGCATATTGCTGAGTCAGGAGGACAGTTAGGAGTAATCTAAAAGAAACAGCTCTCTAGCTACCTAACTATAGTGGAGGGGAGGCACAATAACTGGTATATTTCTTCTACTGCTGAGGTTTTGCTAAAACAAAACTGGTGTGCCTGGAGGAAATTCCTTTTTGGTTACACTTATTGCTGGTGGTCTCTGTCACATGGGTAAAAAAAAAAGAAAGCATCTTGGTACTTAAAATTGAGGATTTTGCAGCCAAGAAAGGACGCTTAAGCTCCATATTGCACAACCTGTTTCTTGACTATTACCCATCAGAGGAAATGAGCGCCTGCAATGGAGTATGTGGCTGCTATTCCTCGTCACTCCACAAGGAAAATAATCCAATATCTCCATGGATTTGGGATTTGGGGAAGGAAATTAGGGACTAGACCAGGGCCATGGTTATCCTAGCAGATATCCTGGTGAGTTTTCATCAGCTCAGGGTTCAGGAAGATCCAGTGATCTTCATACGAAATGTGGAAATGACATTTGTGAAAAGCAATTGATAAGCACCAAAAGAAAAATACTATGAAGCCCATTTCTCTGGGACTTCACTTTTTCTTTTCAAGACTGCCTGAAAATAACAGAAAGCAATCCTCTTATGAGAACGTGGCATGTTTGTTCCCACTGGAGGAAATTAAAAAGACAGTGAAGGAAATCATTTGGGAATTCCTCAAGTTATACAATTGAACTAAAGGTGTGTTTTCTTGAGGAAGGACCCCAAAAAGGAAATAAAATGAGAAAAAGAATATGATTTAAAAAACTAACTCTTGAGAACTCATTCAGCAAATCAGATATGATTTTTAAACCACTGGTGGAAGGAACCCAAAAAAACTTAGATGTCTTTAAAATAAGTAACCAGTTTACTTTATACTGCTATAATTTTAAAAAGAGTCTTATCCATCAATGTAAGGGACTTTAAAACAAAAACAAGCTACTAGTTTCTACTAGTTTCAGCACCTTCCTGTCTTTCTACCATAGTACTTTTGCCTAACTAGTATCTGTAGAAGTGATATCATAGAAACACAAAGTGAGAGCACAAGAAATTGTTAAATTCCCTAGGTGCCTCATGCTCCAAAGTTCTTGAAGCATGTCAGGAGAAAGAGATGTGATATTACAGAAGGATCTTGTTCAAAGTCACTGGAAGCAATTTTTTTTTTATTGGTTGTAGATTAGGTCTCGCTCTGTTGCCCGAACACCACAGACTCAAGTTATCCGGGGTACCACGGACTGAAGAGTTCCCCAACCTCAGCATCCCAGGTAGCAGGGATTATAGGTGCCCGCCATGGCGCCCGGCTGCTTTTTCGAGACCAGGTCTCACTGTGTTGCCCAGGGTAGTCTCAAACCCGGGAACTCAAACGATCCCAAGACTCTTGCCTCTCAGAGCTTGTATAAAAGGCATGCGCCACCACGCCCTACTGGAAGCAAATTCTTTGCATGCAGAAGTTCAGGCAATCTGAAGGATATGGATTTTAAGAGGTTCCGTATTTTCCCATTTGTTGACATAGGATGATTTTGTCTCAGGGGACCCTAAAGTGTTGTAGTCCAATACCATGTATAAATAAACACACAGATAAGAACAGACACCTTCTGTCCTCTTCAGGCAGGAGCAGCATGCCTGGCTGGTGCTGACTGCCAGTGGGAAAGGACACACAGGTGCTTCCTTTCAAACTCTGAAAATATAAGTTTGACCTGTGGGCAGTAGTTCCTAACTTGGGCGATCTTCAGGGTTACTTTGGGGAGAGCTTTTGAAAACTATAATCATTAGGTTCCATCCCAGACTTACTAGGAGGGTGGGGCACAGGTTTGTATTTTAATAAGTTCCCCAAACAACACTTGGGAACCCAAGATCCAGTCTCTAGAGGTTCTATGAAAGGCCAGATGTCTAGAGATTCCCAGGTTAAGGGATCTCTCTGAGCTACCAGTGAGGCCTCTGTGTGATGGGAGGTCAATATGTGTGTGTGCTTAGAGAGTTGGGGAAGCAAAGTCAGCTATATTCTGGATATAGAGAAGGAAGATTAAACTTCCTTTAAAGGAAGATTAAACTTCCAGCAAGGTCCAGTCAAGGAGGGTGTCCAAACTCTTTCTTCAGTAGGTAAATGGATTATGGAGTCATTCACTACTTGCTCTTTGACTTCAATCTAATCTTCTGACATTTCTTATTAGATGGAGATGGGAAACTCTGAGCGATCAAACAGAAAGATGGAGGAAAGTTCAAGGACCCTGACTTCTAAATTGGGAACTGGGATCCAAATTCAGGCTAGCCTGAGTTTTGAGAGTAGGTTTCCAAAGCCTCGGGCAGAGGCAAAACTAAATAAGGCTCAAAAAAGGAGACATACGGCTCTGAGATGGCTACATTCACAATAGGAGCAATGTGAGCTAAGATGTGAAAGCAGACTCCCATTCCTGAAATTTATTCTTGACTGCAGTTCGCATGGTGAGATATGACCTCCTTTTTGACAAGGTTGTCAATGGTCTCTCTCCTACGATGTGCAGCCTTTTTATACCTCACTGATGGCAAATAGGATTGAATCAAGATTTAAAAGAGGAAAAAATTGCTGTTAAAGGTGTCCTTATTAAAATAAGTGAAATGACACATTTTAACCTTCATCTCACATATATGATTATATCACCTCCAAAGTTAATTTGTTTAAAAACAGTTATTTTGCTGGAGGAGTTTAATAAAAATTTAAAAGTTTTGGATGGAAAAATATATCTTTACTCAGAATCTTAGTTGGTAGTCATGTGACATGACACTTTAGAAAGAATATATTGAGGGGCCTGGCTCTCTGAGTCAGAGGATTATGTCAAAGTCCTCATGATGTCAGGCCCCAAAGATGCTACCATTCAAACATACAGGGCAATATACTGGTCATCCCTGTAGCCACAAGGTCGACACCTGGGGTTTCATGGTGTGGTCTGAACGTGAACTTATGTTGTTTCTTTGACTGAAATTTAATTTAATCTGTGTCTAACTCCTCTGAACTAGCTTTGAAGTTCCTTTTGATACTTAGTTTTTAAATGTTCTTTCTTTCTTTTTTTTAATAAAGGTAACATTGGTTACAACATAATCCATGATTTAGAGAGACAAGGTCATGCCCTTCAGATATATGCTGCCATACCATACCCTATGCCAAAGGAATGAAAATCCTCCACCACAGTCCACACTGTCCCCTCCCCTCTTGTTCTTCCTCCTGTTCCTCCCCTATGGTAGCTTCAGTCATATAGTCAGATTGTTTTCTATCAGTTTGGCTTTATCTATCCTTTTGTTTTGTTTTTCTGTATTGTGTTAGTGACAACATCCAGTTGTATTTTTCTCCTTCCAACTTATTTCACTTACATTAATCCCTCCATTTCCATCTATGCTATTGCAAAAGGAATCAGCTTTTTATCTTTTTCAAAGCTGAATAGTATTCCACATATGTAAACACCACATCTTCTTGTTCTGCTTATCTTTGGATCTTTGGACACTTAAGTGATTCCCACAGTTTTGGCCTTCTGGTTTTGATAGAAGCAACTTCTTTATTATTAGTGGAACAGGCTACTAACATAGATAGGGAGAACTGTAATATTCATCAAATCCACATTTTTTGTGCTTTGAGTTGGCTACATATCAAAGATAGTTTTGAAATGTATTTGTCTCCTTCTCTCTTCCCCATGTTCATCTTTACCCAGCTTATCCAAGTATACATTTCTCTCCCATTCAAAAACAAATACGCTCCTACTAGGAGTTAAATCTATCAGCTTGAACAGTCTGTTGGTTTGTGACTCCATATTTTGGGCCTGGACTTGCTGGTGCCTGTATTGGACACTTTAGTTTCCCCATTTGTTGGATCGCCTTCACTCACCCTGGGAGATTATTGTGTGGCATAGCTCATAAATGTCATCATAAACTGCTCTGCAAAAATGTCTCAACATATGATGCCAGATTCAAAGAACTTGATTCTGTGTATCTAGTCAAAAAAACCCCAAAACCAAGGTGACCTTCTAATGCTGGTCAGCATGGTGAAGAATTGGCAAATCCTACCTCTCGTGGTGGCCTGGATTGTTGTATCTTTGGCTGTCTTTGTTCGTGAAGTGCTCTAGCATTCTTCCCTATTAGAAAAACCAGCAGGCTTGCCAGTCAACTCCTTTTCTTTCACTCCAGGTACTTGGAAGGGCTCCTTTTCCCCAGTTTTTAAGAGCAGGGATTTTGAGACAGTAACCCCACCCTTCCGTAGCAGGTCATGTAAATGCCTAGTTGCCACCCTACCCCTGTGGGCAGTTGGCCCATTTATGCAAGAGAACAATAAGGAGATGATTTCTTTGCTTCTACGTCTTTGGCAATCTAAAGAAGGAGGTGGCTGAAGCCAGACATGCTGGCTCTGTGCACATGCCCGTGCCTTCTTCAAAGTCTCATCTGTTGAGCAATAAGGAGGCAGATGGCTCCATGTTAACATCATTGATGACAATGCTATAACTGGATCGCCTAGGTTTTTTTTTTTTTATCGAAACCTGGCTTAAAAGGTGTGTCCATGTGACTACAAAACATAAGCGGAAGGAAACAAAGGGGAAGAAAGGCAAAAGTGAAACCATGCCTTTCTTGGCAAGGAAAAAAATATTTTAGGAAATAAAGGCAATGAATAATACAACTGAAAAGAGAGCTAGTTTGAGGTACTAACTAATCATCTAAATACAGAGAGGTCTTCAGGTCTGTGAAACTCATTTAAAGTGAGCTATCTAGGTAAATATAAATTTATTTTTCAGGCAAATGTGCTTTCTACCAACTTCTTCCATGTAATGAGAATTTTGCTACATTTATTGCAGGTACTTTTCTACCTCCTTGTCTTTGTGCCTCCTCTTCTCTCTACTTAAAATGTTTGTTAGTCTTCTCACACCTGGGGGATTCACATTCACTTTTTAAATTCCATGTGAATGATCTTCCCTACCTTTCTTCTGTACCAAATCAGAAGTCTTTGTTCCAAAGGGGACTCTGTACAAACTAGGGCTAACATTGGCATCTTTAGACCCCAAACAGATTTGTCACTTTCCTGCATCTGGAGGTTGTTTCTTTTTCTTTTTTGCTTTTTACATATTTAAGCTTATATGTGTGTGTATGTGTGTATATGTATATGTATATATACATATAATTATATTACATCATTGATTTGGAGGTTGCTTCTTGTTCATCCTGAGTGATCTGTACAGTCCTACACACTACATATTAGTGTGCGTAGAGTTAACTTTGCACTAACTGTAGGAGAAAAAAACTTAAGTTCTCCTGAGTCAAGTGCAGGTAACAATGGTTAATGATGAGATCTGATGCCTAGCACATTCATAAGTGCCTCTGGGGCTTTATGTTGCTTTTATGCAATTTGGAAGTGAATACAGGGAATCTATATTGCTTTGAGAAAATTTGTCCTCCAAGTGGTTAATATCTTTCTTTGGAGTAGAATTAAGACTTTGGTATTTCACCATGGAGATGAAGGGAGAGAGGTCAGATATGACTGAGGGACAAGTGGAAGTTGAATACAAAGAAGAATGGGATCAAAAAAGCAAACTGTTGTCTTTAATACAAAACAATATTTCCCAAAATTGGATGTGCTGACCAAAGCTGCCTTCAGGCAGGTTTTACTTACATAATCTGAAATATTCAGACTGTAAAGCTTTGATTGACCTTAACTTCAAAGGTAGGTATTTTCACATGTATAAACTCTTTCACTCATTTATTAGGTCAGTCTTTAGTTTTTTTTTTTTAAGACTTCAGGCACATTTATCTCCTTCCATTTTTTAAAGTATGATAATAGAAAACTAAAGTTATTTAGTTTCTCTCAATTCTTTTATTTTTAAAAACATTTCCTTAAAATTAAAAAAAAAAACCTGCAGGAAATTTTAAAATCTAAATCAGCAATCGTTCATTCATTTTTTTTTTTTTTAAGACTAGGTCTCACTATTTTTGCCTGTGAAACTGCAGGCTCATATTGCCTGGGGTACCACAGACTCAAGCAATCCCCAGGCTCAGCTTCCCAGGTAGTTGGGATTACAGGTGTGCACCACCATGCCCAGCTGTATTTTTTTGGAACTAGGTCTCACTACCTGCCCCTGGTGGGACTCAAACCATGATCCCTGGTCTTGGCCATGGTTTCCTAGGCTGCCGCTTACAGGCATGAGCCACCATGCCCGGCCTCATTCATTCATTCTTAATAGCGAATACCTGGAGATAAGCACTGCTAGCATATTTATTGACTCAGTCATTTAACAAAATACTTCCTAGTATAAAAGTTTTATTTCTGGAGATTACTGTTGCTTCTATATCTCTATATGTAGACATTTTTATTTACAGATGAGGTCTCATAATGCCCTTATTGTATTGTTAATACTTACTGTACTATTTATACACTTCTCTCCAGGCCATTTTGTAAGAATTAACTTGATTTATTTAATTAGATTATTAATATTAGATATTTAGGCTGTTTCTAATGTTGTGCTACTATAAACAAGGCTAAAAGAAATATCTTTTCTACATGTCCAATTGTTTCCTTAGGAAAGTTAAAGTTTTTAATATCTTCTTAATGTTGGTCTTTTTTTCCATTGAGAAGCATTCATTGGTCATTCCTTTTAAGATGTGCAAGTTGCAGAAGAAAAGTGATTTATCAAACTGAAGATCTAACTATGAAATAAAAATAACAAAACACCTAGGAACTTTCCTGCTTCAGACTAGAAAGAAACTTTATTGGTTAATATATGAAATAATGATAAAAATCTCTCATTGGGGTTAAATTCACAGCCTAAAGCTAGGAACAACTATTATCATTTCAATGTTTTTGTGAATTTCACAAATTTGGAGTAGGATGAAGGATCAGTATGTACCTCCTCACAGAGATAAAGATATTGGAGAGAAGTATATTTCAGCGAAAATTAATAAACACTTTTGTTTGCTTCTGGGGTCAACAAGTGTTCTTTAATGTAATTAGAACAATTTATTAATTCCAGGTTTGTTAAGTTAACTTGAGTAAGAGGAATTCTGAATAGAATAGGAGGTGGTAGACTAGAAAAATATTTGGGAAAGAGCTATCTAGTTATGCCACATTTAAATGTTTAAATTGATGTATAACATTTACCATACATGGCAATAAAAACTTCCTGGGGCAGTCTCAATTTCACACACACACACACACAAATATATATATTAAACAAAACACATGCACATACACACACATACAGATACACACTCACATGCCTCTTCTGGCTGACTCTTTCTTATCCTACCAGTCTCTGAAGGCTGCCTAGAGTCTTCAGGTGCATTTCAGGCATTGCCTGGATATCTTTGCATTATCTTTCCTTCGTCCACCACAGCATGAACCCCAGTAGATGTCATGTTCTCTGAGAACACAGACTGCCTCACTCTGCATTTTATAACTGAATCCTCACCATCATATACAGAGATTGATAAAGAAAATGAACTCAAAACTTATTTATTGCTGATCAAATACTGGTTTAACTATAGTATGCACATTTTATTTAATTTTCTCAACAATTTTATAAGATAAAGGCTATCATCCCAGTTTTACTAATGAAGAAACTGTGATGTTAGTAGAATAATTTGTTTAAGACAACCAGACTAGTAAATCTCAAATTGTCTATTTTTGAATCTGGCCCATTGTCATACAAGTGCATTTACTGCCCTGATTCATTTATGTGAAGGACTTGTACACTGAACTTCAAAAGCTTGTTCTTGGGTAAGAGAACTATATATTCTGTCATTGTCATCAGTTCTTGGGAATAAAACACACCTGATTTCATCTTGAGAGATATCTTTGAGAAGTACCAAGCAGGAAATATTTGCATAATAAATTTTTCCCCATAGGTTTCCTGTAGGTGAGTACCTATTGCCTTTGCAATTTTGTGCCTCTGTATAACATTTAAAAGGAGGTACCACATACTGAATGTGATTTGTTGTTCCCTTCTTACAGCTCATTGATATTTATTAATCTTAAAATCTTAAGATTTTTATCAAAATTGCTCAAGTCAACAGAAATGATAATCCCAGAATAATCAAATTATCTGGTTACACAAAAGAATACACAGTAATAATCATATTAGTAAACATTTTGTAATTGTTTTCTGTAGCAAGTTCTTACAGTACCTTTTAAATGTGATATAATAAATTTCAGAAGAATGAAGCTAAGCATTTTGGAAAAGAGGTATTTTTAAAAATTTTGTTTAGTTGGTGGAGAGATTTGTTTTAGGAATCAAGAATGAATGGAAGATAATCCTATTTCTTGGGGAGAAGACCAAATTGGGGTAAGAGGTCATTCTGGGATGATAATTAGAGATTAAAAAGCAAAAGGCAGAGTGCATTCCTTTCAAAGGATGTCTTTTGTAGTTGGGGCAGAGCTTCTGGCCATAAGCCCTTCTTTGTGATGAATGTTATGAATACCAATTCACCTAGATATGCTTTATTCATCAATTCTGTGCCTTGCTTCTTATAAACTTGCACTTGACTTTGGATTTTCCACTGATGAATTTTCTCTGGGACATTGATATTCTGGATTCTTTGCAGCTGAAGTCTCCTAATGGTCATCTGAATGGTCAGTTGAAGTGGTTCATTGTAAGTTACACCATTGGATGGAACATACTTTATCACCTGTTTGACCTCAAATTGATCCAGGTATTCCTCTAGGTCAGGTTTTTTCCCCCCTCGTGTCTTGTAGCAGATGATTCTTAGGGAGCTGATGCTGCCTTGTTAACTATAATGGAACAGTGCAATTCTAGAAGGGGGATGTTAGCTTCCAGATTGGAAAAGAAAGATTGCAAGCAAGGAATATTTCAAAGGAAAACTTAAGCTATTGCAACTAGTAGATATGGGTGATGAGGAGAATTTGTTGAGACTAAAGAAATGGTGCTCTCTATAATATGATGAGAGAAGTAAGAAAACAGATTTATTTTGGGATAAAAGACAATGACCTTGAGATATTTATACCTGGTTTACTTGCTTACTAGGTATTTAATTTCCCTTGATACCTTCTGTGAACACTGAGCTTGCCCTGTGTTATTAGTCATATATAAGATGTGAATGTTTGCATTTGGGACTTTAAATTATGTAGAATATATTGACATTCTATTGTACTATAGATTGAGGCAGTTATAGGGTCTAAGGTACTTAAACTGTTAATGATCTTCAGATCTTCCAGTTAATTCTATGGTTAGCACCAGAAGAGGCAAGAATGATTTCTGACTAATTTAATATCAACTGTGAATGATGGAAAAGAAGGCTAGGTCATATCTTTAAACAAATCTAAATAAATCTTGATTCAGGGAGTAAGAGTAGATTCATGTCTACCACAACAAATATAAGACACATTTATACCCTCAAGAAGTCACTACATTTTTGCTCTTCACTCTAGAAAACAGTGGTTTAATATCTGTTAAAAATATATCTCTGCTTTTCACACATATTATTCATTATCCAAGTAAGTATGTGCATTTATGCATTAAAATTCATCTCTAAAGCATAGTTAACTTGCAACTAAACTAAACTGGTAAGAGAGGTTTGAAGTGGGTCTGCTCAGAAACACTTTCCTGACTTAGCAAAGCTGATGCAAGACCAATTCAGGAGCCACACAGACTGCCCAAGGTCAATACTGATGCATTCCATCTTACCCTGATCCTTCTTCATCTCTGGAATTCACCTTTTTCGTACCCAACTGAGAAGGAAGATGAGAAATACTGGAGTAGAACAGATCATTTACACTAGATTTGGGATTCATTCAGGAATTGAAGAAGGGTAGTATATAACCCTTAATATTTTCCAGACAAAATAATATTGTCCAAGTTCCATGATCTAGAACTTGAAGGTTTCAGCTGAAGAATTGCCCAAGGACCTGAGTCAAACAAAACCTCTTTGGAGAAGAATGTAATATACTGTTTTTGGGTATTTGACATCCATTTTTATCTTGCTTTCTGTCCTCCTCCCCTACTCTCAGGGTTGGAAAGATAAAATTTGAATTTCTTGGATTCTTTTGCAACTGGATTTTGGGCCTATTATGATGAGAGGTTGGGAGAGGTTTGGAAAGTAGAAGGAAGTTGAAGATTGTTCTCTTGCATCAGTGGCAGCTGACAAAGAAGCTCTGGTCTCTACTTTTCTCTGAATAGTGAGCAGCCTCACAAGTGGGGAACAGGCCTGTTCATGGCAGCAGATGTATCAGCAGTAGCTGTAATTTACTAAAATCTGGTGCATAGCTGACCTTGAAACCAAAAGACCTGTGGTAATCCCAACTCGTGCTTCTTTTTAAGCCTTTCAAATGATTGCATAATCACTGTTTCCCATATTAAATCCTTTTCTGCTGGAAATACCCAGAGTGGTTTTCTGATTTCTGCACTAAATCCAGACAGAAACAAAGAGTCTGTTGATTCTATACATAGATACCTCTGAAGGTCATCTCTGGTTTTCAGAGCATAATGGCAGTTTTGTCACATCAGGATGGAGACTTAAAATCTTGAATGCATATTCTCGAGTACCTATTAAAAGTCGATTTACAAAACATTTCTGAGAGAGATGGCTAATCTTCCTTCCTCTGAATACCTTAAGTTCTAGCCCTTAACATAATTTCAACTGAAGCTATTGAGAGTTATGTACGGATCATTCAAATAACCCTTATGCTATGGGTGCCTGTGTGGTAGGTGGTATCCTCTGTAATGGTCACATATGCCAACAGAGGGTAATTCTATATCTTTAAATCATATACAGTGTGTTGTAAACCAAGGTTACCTGAGTTAAAATAAAAAAAGACAATCTTTACTTGAGAGTATAAGTGATCAATTTTTAGTGGCATTTATTGTCAGAAAAAAAAAATTGTTCCTCCTGGCAGTCTTGATAATAAGAATGGTATAACTCATTTTCTTTTCCTTATTTTGCTCTGAGTCTCAAAATCTCAGAGTCAAATTGGAATTTAATTGTAGCAGTCTTCTTTGCAAAGTTGTTATCTTTTTTTCCCCTCTTAGTTTCTGATCTTTTATTTCCATGTAAAAAATTAGGAAATGCATACTTGGAATATGCCTAGAAATAGGAATAAAAGATATTTGTACAACAGATAAATAAAAAATGGAACAATTTCATTCCAAGTTTGTATGAGTAGCTACTATTAGCCTCATTGCTGTTCTTCATGTAAAAATCTAAAACTAGCTTCTGTTATTTGTTTCTTAAACATTGGTGCAAAATTTCTTGGATGATAAGTCTTATATATGAAATAAGCATCCCAGAGAACTCTTTGGAAGAATATTTATTTTCTCAATACTCTACAAGTCCCTAAAGCTGATTTACAAAGACACATGAGTCAAGTAAAGCAAACAAGTGTGCTGTAAACAGCAAAGAGTTAACTTTAAAAGTGTAAGTAAAAAATAAAGCACAAAAATCCCTCTCATCCTTTTTCCTTTCTAATATTCTTCTCACACAATTTCCAGTTAGTCTCTGACTTTTCCAAGAGATATTATTTTCCTTTCCAGTGCCAATTTCAGCAGTGATGGCCTAAAAGGTTCTGGTGCCCCAAGTGAGACTAGATTATAGGACTCCATATGGGGTCAAAGATAGGAGGGTTCTTAAAGATTTTTACCAACAAAATAAAAGCGGTGGGATTTCACTTATCTTCAAAGTAAAGATACCAATACAAGCAAATTCTCCTCTTGTCATATTGATAAAGAAGCAAAAAGACCCCTCCCATCATGCTGGTGGCAAAACTTGACAACCTGAGTAGGGAACAGAACTATAATCTGGGGTATTTTGCAGCAATACCCCACTCTGCTGGACACACACCAGAGGGAGAATGTACACACACACACACACACACACACACACAAACATGAATTCATTACTGCCCCCCACTCCCCTCACAGTCTTAATTGATGTCAAGAAAGACATTTTCATGGATTTAACAATGTGGATGTCCAGGAAGTATAACCTAATTTCTAGAAGCTTCTGGGGAGAATTTACTATCAACTCTCAGTTTACCACCTGCCATAACACAAGGAACTAAATCATCATAAAGGCGAAGTCAGAAACAATAGAAACCTACTATCTCCTACCCATTTCTCTCCTTGAACAAGTCATGTTTTCTAGAAATCTCAATGTTTCCTTCTCCAAGCGCCAGTAAGAAGGTGGCCCATAGACGTCTTATACCTTTGTCTTAGTGCTTATTGTTTCAACAAGTCACTTTAATGATTGAGTGTTAGTAATCACACTGGTTGGACGATGGTAATCTTGAAGGAAGAAAGACATAATTAATGCTTTTCAGTTTGTTGGAGAAGTGCCATAGATAATATTTATTCATTTTTCCACCCCGCTGTCCTGAAAGTCAAATATGAATGCCATTAACTAAGAATCGTTCCCCTTCATTTAACAGTATTCTTCTCAATCTCTTGATAGAATCAACACTAATTCAGAGAAAGCTATTTTTTTTTTCTCTAGAAAATACTACTTTTCCCGAGGACCTGGAGAAAATGATGCCTAGGGTTGAATCTGAAGGTTTTTTTTTTTTTTTAATTGAGGTACCATTATTTTAAAACAGTTAATGTGATTCATTCAGTGAGGAGTAGAATCACCTCTTCAGATGTATGTCCTTTTCCAAGTGTGTTTAGCTACTACACAGGTTCTGCAAGCAGGCAGATCTTGGTTTGGGTTCTTGCCACCATCTTCTCTAACCTCAGTATCCTGTAAGAAATAGTGACAATAACAGACTCTTTTTCATATGGTCAAGAGGGTTATCTAAAATGATACATGTAAAGTGTTAAACCAAGATCTGGCACACATTAAGAGCTCATTAAATATAAGTTTTTTGAGAAAGTTTTAGAATGAACTGCTGCTGCTTCCAATTCCCCCTGGTATCTTTGGACCTCTCCATTTATCTGTATCTTGTAGCTCTCACTCTGGACTCCTGGTTCTCCCTGGATGTTTGATTTAAAATTCAGAAGGGAAGTAAAATGATTAATTGACAAAATTAATTACCATTTTTTTAACTGAATAGAGTACTTTCATATAGCTAGCTGTCTGTTAAGGATACTTTCAAAGAGGGAAACAATAGAAAAACCCTTTTATCACATTCTGAGAGCATTAAAATACCAATCCATTATTGTTAATATGCCCATAACCTCGTGTTTTAATTAGTTTTTCATATTCAAGACTGAGATTAGAATTATGATTTGCGTACTTGTATTATTTTAAAGACAGACTGAGAAAATCTTGTTTCTACCAGGTCATGTCTAAATTTAATGACAAGTAGAATACTCTATTGAAGCTAAGACAATCAAATTCAAACCAGGACCAACTCAGTTCATAATCTGTGACACAGACTCTCTTTAGAACTACCTCCAGTCTAACCCTTGAAGGAAACCATGCCAAGCTCCACTTCCTCACTGTGCGTTTCTAGTTAGCTGGGGAATTCTTCCCCTTCCAAATGGCCTCAAGCACCCAGTGACAACAACAATTCAAACTAGCTGTTAATTTTTTGGAAGTCATACTAGTGAGATTCTTGTTATGTCATGCGAAATGCTACCTAGCTGTTTGCCAGAGATGTTTAAAGGCAGGCTGTTACTTTTTGGGTGGTTCATACCTGAGGCAAAAATCAAGGAAAGAAACACAAAAGATCTTGTACTGCTTGAGGTTAATTATGTGTGTGGTGAGGCTTAAGTATTCAGTTTAAGTACATTTCTGATCTGTTCATCCCTCCATCCAGATGGGTGGAACTTGGACTGAAGTTGTTAATATTAGTTCTATTTTGGATATAGATTTCTATGACTGCTATGGGTAAGTATAATTTATTTTCAAACTGTATTTTTGTAAAGCAGAACAGCCAAGAAATAAACCAGGAGTCACTAAAACCTCACATATTCAAGAAAAGTCAAAGTATTTAAACTCGGGTCAGAATAATTTCTATTTTTGTGAAAGTAAAAAAAAAAACAAAAACAAACAAACGCCCATAAATCTTAATTTTCTTAATGTACTTAATGTCTTTATGTAATGTATTTAAGAAAATGATAGAGTGGCAGTCACTTTAATTGCCATCAATTGCTCTTACTTATTTTCCACAGAAGATACACATTGATTTTTTTTGGCATTATTAGTTTTAAAGTTGAAATAGCTACAGTTTAGCTCTGATATCAGGACAGAGGTTAACGCACAGTTGGGCAACAGTAATCATTTTAAATAATTTATCAAGGTATTTATGACACTGATGGACATATTCATAAAATAGACACAGATTATAGTCTTCTGGAGAAAATGACAGATAAATATTATCAGAAAGGTTCTGGTCACCTGTAGAGATGGCTTTTACCAAAGCATCATGGGACTGTCTGGTTTGGTCTCCTCTTTTAGGTGTAACAAACTGAATCACAGATAACAGTTTATGATAATAGGTTATTCAAATGAAAACTAATATGAATAATTCCTTATTTCTTGTACCTTTGCCAAAACTCAGGTGATTTAAAGTAAAATGGCTTAAATATCGACTTTTCGAAGAAACAGTGGTCACAGAACTAATGGCAATTAGGATTATCTTGAGGTGTTGAAAGATTTTAAGGATTCTGCTGGGAGTATGTCATTTTCACAGATAGGGTATGTCATGCCATTTAAGATGTATTTTAAATGTACAGTTGAAATATTCAGAGACTTTTTTAGTCTGGATATGGGCCAGGAGAGTGGCTCTGATTTGGGTTAAAGATGGGTAAATGCTACAGCTCAGAAAGCCTACTTTGAAGCTGTTTCATGTTTATTGCAGGCAAACACAATAATTTCTCAAGTAAGTAGGTGGATGGGATGAACACAGTTCAGGTGAACTACTCTGCTCCTTTTTGCAGACACTGCTATCATGAAAGCATTAGTGCTCAGATGAAGCCAATGGGGAAAGGAGCCAGTGCCCATGTGAAGAAATCTTGGCTGGAAGGGACAAGAGAGCACAAGCGAATTTGTTCCTCTGGCTTCCAGAAGTCTCAGTCACTAAGATTGTCAGTGTTAACTTTTCTTTTTTTACCTCTTTGATGAAATCAGACTTGAGAAGAACCACTTTAAAGATGCTTCCTTTAGTGATGATTTCTTTGGAAAGTGTATATAGTCTTTCTGATATAAAAGAGACTGCTCAGCATGGAACAGGTGGAAGGGTAAGGAAGGGTGGGAAACTATTTGGTTTGCTGTCCTTCTGATCTTTCCTGATGGCAATGGAATGGTCATTTGGATAGAAACAGTGACAGACAGACCAACAGAGACACCCACAATAATACACACAAACAGAATCCATTATTTTCCTATTGTGTGTGAATATGATTCTGAAACAAAGCTGGGCATGGTGGCATGTGCCTGTAAGCAACAGCCTGGAGTCGCAGCTAGGAATGGGGATAGCGGTTTAAGTCCTGTCTGGGGCAACAAAGGGAGACCTAGTCCCCAAAAAATAGCTGGGCATGAGGCGCATGCCTGTAATCCCATTACCTGGGAAGCTGAGGCTGGGAATTGCTTGAGTCCATGGTACCACAGGTAATGTGAGCCTGCAGTTCCACAGGCAAAAATAGCGAGACCTAGTCTTCAAAAAAAAAAAATCTGAAACAAGAAGTCACAGTCTGCTGATATTAAGACAACAAAACAAACACCCCCTGCCCCAGATCCTATGTCCTAAAGAACAAAAGGAAAAGAAAATACATGGGAAACCTACAGGAATTGGATACAGATTTTTCTAATGGCTTTTCTATACCCACCCTGGCTTCCAGATTAAAAGGTATCTAGTTTTAGAATCCTGCTGCCAGTCTTAAGTGATGGTCTATAACACAAAGGGAGAGACTCTTGAGTCCGTTACACACATATTTAAATTCCCTGAGCAAAGAAGGCATGAAAGAAGTCCATTGCTTGACACTTTAGCCACCATCACTTGATATCATAAAGACCTTTGTGTATGAAAAGTAGGACTTCAGCAAAGGTCAGCCTGTAGCCTTGTTACTAATCAAACTCCCTAAAATATTGGTATCCCCAAAACATACACATGCTGAGGCCTTAAAACTTCCTAGGGAGGACCCTAGCAATTCAGCTATTGTCCCTCTAGGCCTGGTTCAGCCCACTGCCCAAGAACATACTGTAAGTAGCCCTTCTGGTTCTTGACCACAGAGACAACCTCTCCTTTTTCTAAATGACTAAGTGCTTGATATTTTAATTTTTTTTTGCTGGACTTTATTCTGTTATCACTTATATTATAACTATTCAAATTTTAGGATTTTAGTGCTTTAGTATCAATAATTTTTTCATCTTTGATTTCCACAAAATGCTACAAAGGATGTAGCTAAAATTTGCCAAATTTCTGTAGGTGTTGCAGGACATGCTAAGGGTAAATATATGCCAAGGACATGATTCTTGTGTCCCAGTGTTCCTTTAGCCTCTGGCTCATGACTATGAGAATATAGTAGATCCTAGATGCAGGGTGTTAAGGAAATGTATTCAAATGCATACCATGCCAATAAAATTCCATATTTTTAAACTCTTCAACCAGGGACCGACCCTTTTGGAGGATTCATGAGTGAATAGATGACTGACTGCATGAAAATGAACATTCACCCTCATGTTTTAATGAAATTTTTGCAAGAAAAAAATGATGCATTGGGATATTTATGCTTTCATTCATTTACTCATTCATTCACAAGCTACTCCTGAAAAATAATTATTTAGTAGATGGTATTATATAAAGTGTTAGTCACAATTAGCACTTCAAGAAATCTGTGGGTTCTTTAATGATTCAACCTGTTATTTCCCCTAGAATGATGTTCTTGAATTCTAATATACTCATAAAGCACCTGGTGGAGGATGCTGGATAAAATATACATTGATTCTGTTGGATGAGATAGGGTTTGAGAGTCCATGTTTGTGACAAACTCCACAGTGGTACTACTTTTGTTGGGCCATGAATCACATTTCTAAGAAGAAATACCTCTGAATACATTGATCTGCTCTGAGTGACTCTGATGAAGAGCCTAACAGAAGGAAGACCTATGGAGACATCGGCCCAGCATAATGCCCTGGGAAAAAGGAGCTTCAAAATCTTTGACTATCTGTAAAATGAGCTAGTAATACCATCTCCACCAAGCTAAATTAAGTTGTTAATATCATATGAGATGCATGCACACTCACATGCATGCATGTGTCTTGCTTAAGGACACACCCAGTTAAGGAGCAGAACAAGGCACTGTCCTAGATCCATCTGGAAATAAACGTTTTGATCCCTGGAATTTCTCCTTTAGCAGATCTGAATTCAGTTACCTGTAATTTTCAAGTACTTCATTGGATGTCTTTGACTCATTCATTTATGTGTTCATTACATATGTAATGTAAGTTAGTCATGATCTTGGGGACAGGGCTCCAACAACAAACAAAACAGTTAAGAATTCCTGTCCTCACAAAGCTTATGTGTTCAGTGGAACATCTGGTCATTGTATACCATGATGGTCATGGGTTCTGGTTGTTCAGTTTTAGCACCTAAAAAGGCTTGATTCATTCTTTCAGCCCAAGTTGTTATAAGGCTAAGAACATCTTTGGGTGGGTGAAAGCAAATACAGGTTCTCTTTTGAGAAGGAGTCAGATCTTTTCATTGCGGTAATTTTTTGGATTTGGTTAGCATTCCTGGTCCTTGGCACTTAACTGCCACGAACAACCCCATTATTCTCATAGGGACAACTGAAAATGTCCAGTTCCCCTTTCATATTGGAGAGCCTTGGAGGGACTTAAGTAGGAAAGTGCTGGTGGAGGAAGCAACAGCTGAGCTCATCTTCACCATTTGAACATCACCATCACTCTTTTTCTGAATCTCCCCTTTGAAGACCAGGCTCTGTTTAATTACATGGAGCTACTTTACTGAGATAATGCTGTATTTTAATTGTCTGCAAAACTCCCACAGTTCATTTTAGATTTACAATTATTGTGTCAAAGTGTCTTGATTGCTATCATCTAACATGCACCACCTCCCCCCATCTGTTGCCCTTTTAAAATGTGAACAGAAATTTCAGACAGGTGAAGGGGCAAATGATTCCTGCATTTTTAAGTGTTTGCTACTTTGAAAATCTGTAGTTACTTATTCACTTACGTAAGTAACCTGCATAATTGTCATATTTTTAAGTTCTTAAAAATATTTTTTGCAATGGAAATCTTCATGCAATCAGTATAATCAATTGCAAAATTAATAATCTGGGGCACTCTTCAAAATAGATTTTTTGCTTTGAGAAATGAGGAGGAAAATACCTCCATGTGTGGCTTGGAACTGAAAGACATAGTAACAAATTCTGAATTGTACAGTATTACTTTGAAGCTGCTGCTGATGCTCATTTTTTCTGTTATTTTCTTAAATGTTTTCGGTGCCAAGCTCAGCATTTAAAATGGACAGAAACAATAATGCAGGGAACCGCTTATGAGGTGGACTAATTTTTGAAAGAGTTCTGCATAAAATTTCTGTTAACTAGTCCCTCTTTTAAGAAAATTAGCTAAATAAGTTTATGAAAATGTGGGAAAAACACTGCTCATCTCAAGATTATCATCTTGTTAGTGAAGAGGTGTGTTTCATTTGTTGTAATGCCGGAAACAAAAATCTTATTGCAAGTGCTACATGACAAAGTAAGTTCAGACAATTAAGGATTGTGACTTCTCATTTGCAATATGAGAGAGAAAGCATTTTGTGGGTTTTGTACTGGGTAGGTGGCAACTCACATTGCTCTCAGAAATTAAATTAGTTGCTAAAAAATGGCTTTGTGTAAATATGCATAATATAACTGCCAAAATGCCTTTGTTTGAATGGCAATATCCAATTCATGTTATTGGTAATGTCATAAACAAGGTAGGAAACATGTTTTTAGCCCTTCCTGGGAATTATTCATTTTGTGAATATTTAATTTTTTTATTATATTATATAAAATAAGCCAAGTGTCCCTTACTGAATGCCCTGCAGTCTCATTCCATTGAATTCTGCAACTCTTTATGCACCATTGGAACACATATTACTAAATAAACTTACCCTGCTGGCAAATATTCCCAGGAAAACAAAATTCAATATTTTCTGGTAGTTCATGTGTAGTCTGAAATCAATCTAAAGAATATTTTTAGACTATATATCAACATTATATGGTAAAGTTCTGTAAATACTTTTTTAAAGTCTTTCTCATCCAAGTCACCGACAAAGCATAGTGTCCAGATGGAAAGCAATTTACTGTCACTTTTCAGAGTAGTTTTTGTTTACTTTTAGTCATTCTCCAAGTGACAGTAATGCAACTAAACAGAAGCATTTTTTTATACATAGTAAGACTCATTTTGTTTTGAATAGTAGAGAGCTGCCCCCATTTTAAATTCTGTTGATGAAAGTAGAGTAGCGTAAAAATGCAAACTAGGGAAGAGTTGGCTATCAAAAATCCAAAACAAAATTGAATATATCAAGGAAATACTTGGTTTTTATTTGCTTGGTTTGGGAATGAAAATCATTTAGTAGTCCAAGTCTGAAACACAAATGTTAATGTTGGTGTCACAAAAGTATGAATTACCTAGATAGAAATTTGCAATAAATATGTGTGGTTGGATATTAGATATAATTTTTATAGTTTAAATCTAATTTTGAGACATCTATCCTCCTGTTTAATGTCAGATAAGAAACATAGCAAATTATTGAACCACATGTTTTTAAAATACAACTTTGTGAATTTTTAATAAATCTGTTAACACATTGAAAATGCAAGTGTAAAGATAAGGATTTCTTTTTAACTCCAATTTGGTTTCATTTCTTTCATGCCCTTGAAAGCAGAAATTGTTTTTTCATGAGCACCGAAGATATAAGATAAAATGAAATACAAGTGTTATGTAAAGACAGAGATCCTCAATGAACAGCAAGTAGCTATAAAAATAAATTACACTGTATGACTCAGGGAAGTTGTTAATAATTCTACTTTGTTTACATTATGCTTAGAAAGCAACATAGCTTAATGAGATCAGATATTCAGCTAACGGTCTGTCTTGGAGTCATAATGATTTTGAGTTCGGCCAAAACCGTAGGCAGATTGAATGTGAGTAGTTTTTACTGACAGAGTTTTCAAAAGAGGAAATGAATAAAGCCCTGCTCAGTATAGAAGCTATGCATTCACTACCCAAGAAACAATATTAAATACCCAGAAATCACTGAGCTGCTTTGATAGGACACAAACCACTTGAATAACGTAAATAAGGAATAGATCAAGAACATTGGAGGTATTTTTATTTAAGAACCATGAATAATAATAGCAATGATAACAATAATATTAATATGTCAAAGTCCATAACAAGTGATCAAGTAGCCAAAAAAATCATGTTGTCATATTCAAAAGTAAGTGAGCAGTTTAGAATTCTAATTTCCTGCAAAATAAAGTTTCTTCCTACTCCCTGAGCTCTTTAGTTACAGATAAGGAGACCATAGTTGGTCTTTGACTATTAAGATTCAGAAAAGCATTAAACATCTTAACCTTGGAGTTGCCAACTTGATTTTTAAAATAAACGTTACATTCAAATAGACAAAAATCACTCTCATCTACCCTTTACTAAGCACATGACTGACTGCTAATGTGCTAAAGCAATTTCTCAATGTCTAATGAAAAATGCAAAAATGAAAGCTATTGACTCTGATTTTAGTTGCTACAAATGTGAATGTCTCTAAAAGATAATGATTATTGAGCACAATCACCTCAACACAGTGGAATATTTAACAGCAGTTTCTTTGCAGAGTTTTTTTCTAGTTTATTTTCTCAAAATCAACTTGGTATTCTCTCTCTTTCTCTCCCCCGACTCCCTTTCTTCCTCCACCTAAACTTTGAAGAGTTACACATACACACGCGCGCGCACACACACACACACACACACACACACACACACACACAAAGAAGAGGAAGAAGAAGAAGAAGAGAAAAAATGGATAAGCAATCTCAAACACCCACTTTGCCAAATTAGTGAGAAGGCAAAGGCTGCCTCTGAGAATTGTAGAGATTATCTGTTTTGTACCAGTTGGGCACATGAACAGTAGGCATGCAGCTGCCATGTTAAACACATGGCTTTCTCTAAGGAAAATGCACAGCATGTGTCAGTACATTAAGTTATGCTTGGGGAAAGAAAAGAAATACATTTCAAAATAGGCAATGACAAAAGGGCAATGAGAAAACATACATTGCAAAAAGGGCAATGAGAAAACATACATTGCAAAATTTAGGGGTAGCTAATGAAGAGATGATGTGAAGCTATTTTGTTCTTGCATACAAAAAGTGGCATTATTTCTTGCGAAATATCCAAAATAAGATTTTAAGTTAGTTTTAGATCCAATATAAAAAAATATTGCCTGCCTTGAAGATAATACTATTACACAAATAAAAGCTGGAAAACCCGTGTTGCAGGATGTATATGTAGATCATGAAGGTGTATTGTCCCCATTTTTTCTATGAAACTGATTCAAGTTAAAAGCGCAGAAAGAAGTAACTTGCATGTGATTACAGAAGTCTCAAAGAAGTAAGTTCAGAGGATGTTTCTACTATGCTATAGAGAACTGAGTCCACTGAGGTCATCATAAATGACTCAGGTAGTTATTGGCTAAAAACAACAACATGTGGATGTCAATTTAAAATGGGCACAGGTGGAACTGACTTGGGATCTTTCATATGACTATCGACAATTAATAGCTGTGGTTGAAACAGTGGTGTCTATCTGGATCTCTTCTACCTCCAGTAGAGTGGGGCTTCTCCCTATGGGCTAATTTGGGTTTCCTCAGAGTATGGTGACTTCAAGAAGTCTGATTGTTTATGTAGTGGCTCAGGACTCACTATGGGTGTCCCATCAAGTAAGGTAGAATATAAAACATCATTTCTTTTTTCCCTACCCCCCACCCTAACATCATTTCTGATATATCTTTAATAGTCATAGATTTCTACCATGTTTTAAGGAAAGAGGATAATGAAATTCTTCTTCTTGATAAGGGCATTATTTAGAAGATCTTGTGGGACCAGAGACATTGAGATGAGTATCTTTGGAAAATACTGTCTCAGTATCTTTTACTCTGAAACAGTTATTTTTACTAAACTGGTGATGTGACATTTTGAGTAAAAATTAGCATATGTTAGCAGATGACTAAGGTCAAATTATTATATTAAATAGAAAAGTAAAGGAAATCAAGTAGTCTCTTGAGTCTCTGAAGCAAACTATATATATTATTCATCAGAGGTGTCCCCATTCCATGGAAATTCTAGCCATTTCTCACATCATTAGCAGGCTTTTGTTATTTCTTCAACCTCAGGACTGCCAGTTCTGGAATTACAGTTTTAGCTGAAACAGATTCACTTTTTTTTTTATTATAAAGATCCAACAACAGTGGGAATAACAGAAAAGTGGAGGCCATTTGGCTCAGTTAAGTGAGGAAAGAGAGAACTGATACCAGTATGGAACTGACTGAGGAATGGGCTATCTTATGCCAATCTAGTCATTTTTCTTGCTGTCACTTTCCCCCTCTGTGAACTAGAGAGGAGCACTCCTGACTTAGAGAACAATGGTGAAGTAAAGCTAACAAAAATATTAGAGAAATGATTTTTAGATCTATTGTTATATCTGAATGCTGAGAGAGGCAATTTTGATGCTGGGATTGGCTCGCCCACATGTCTTTCGCATTGTCTTTCTCTTCAGAAGGTGAGACCATACACCTATCATTCAGAAACTTGCTCCAAGTGTTTTTTTTGGTAGTAGGAATGGATTTTTCTAAGCCATTTATATTCCTACCTGGTGTTCCTCTCTAATAATGAAATGTCCTTGTTTGGTGGCTGGCAGGACTAGCAGTGCTCCTACTAAGAGAATTATAATATACCGGATTTTTTGACACTGTCTGATAAGAGAAGATTTTAACCAACTGAGAAACAGAATTTTGAGCCCACAGGCATTAGAAGCTTGTTTTAAAGGGATTACCCAAAAGGACTAATGTTGCTTCGCTGCTTGAGAGTCAGAGAAAAGCTCATGCTTGGCAGAAGGATCTGGTGGTACCCAGTGCAAGGGTCAGCTCAATGATTTCCCAGCATTTGATAGAAGTCATCTCTCTAAGACCATCAGGGCTGTCAAGTGGAAGCCTATCTGTGTTTGGTCTTCTGACATAGATATCAATTCCAAAATCCAAGTACATGAGAAATTTAAGGTATATTTGTTGCAAGACCTCAGAGGCAGGTTGTATTGTAATCAGCTCCATGATATATGCATAGAATACTTTTTGGAGTTTAACTTTGACATTCTTATCTACCTTTCCAGTCCCATTAAGTAATTCTGGACGATGGGAAGGGATCAAACCCCAATTGGTCTTAAAAAAGCAGATTAGAAGTATAATAATTATTGCCTGGATAAGAGATAAGAAAAGTTTCTAACAGTCCTTTAAGTCAAATTATTTACTTGCAAGAGGCTCACCTGTATGGCAGGCACAGCTTGATGCTTTTGTAAAGTCCTCTAACTCTCTTCTAAAAGAAGCCGTATTTAAGTAATCATCCATTTATACCATTTATACCGGCAGATAACTGCACACCAAGCAACACTTTGTACTTCTGTGAGAAAATCTCAAAGAAACAGATTTTCCTAAAATGGAATTTCAGTGATATTTTGGGTTAAACACAGTGCTTTTATTGTTTCTCATAATTTAGAGTCTTTACTACCACTGAGGAAAAAAAGCAATGATTTCAGAGATTTTATAAGGCAGATATGACAGATGGTTTTGCACACTCTTACATTGTTCCTAGTAAAGAACTTCAACTGGACTAAATACTCTTCAAAAGAAATTTCAACTCTGTACACTGTTGAAAACTGGGCATAAGAATATGTAAGTTACCTTTTGAATAAATATTATTTCATGGAGCAAGATGCATCAAGGAGCCATAATCTCGGACTGAAAGATTGAGTTTCTCTGGAAAGAAAACTGATATGAAACATAGGACTTGGAAAACAACAACTTGCTTGACTTTTCCTTAGCAGTTGCTTATTGTGGTTTCTTAATGTGATTTTTGTATAAACAGCTTGGTTTTGTTTTCTAAATGTTTCCAAAGAGCCTGAAAACTAAGAATTTCATATTGATTCTGTGCATTCTTTAAAAGCCAACAAACTCTTCCCCAAGTTCAACACCTGTTGTCAAAAATCTACTATACATTGACCTTCATCTTCTTCTCTGCCAACAGATGTGAAGATGCCCAGAGGTCCCTCAGATGTTTGTGCGCCTGAGTCTCATGGGAGCACAGGAAAGGGAGGGAAAATGATTCTGGAATTCCAAAGGTCACTGGTGGACTGAAATAATGAAAATTGCCCACATCTTGAAAAAACTCAAATGTGATTACTGGAAAGTCTGGCAATCAGAACAAGAAGAACTAATTGGACTAGAGTTTCATTTATACTTAAAAAGAAAAAAAGAGGAAAAGGAAGGTGTGCCAGGGTGAGAGGATAGTTATTATATTCTCCAGTCTTCGGGCTACCACAATTAATAGGTTTAACCATAAAATGGAAGAAATTGTTACCTGCATGGAAAGGGATTAAGTATGAACTGTCACATACTCATAGCTGGAAACAAGTCTAAGAACTTAAGTGACAGAAGAAGAAAGTGAAAATAAGAGAAATTTTTTTTTTTACAACAAAGACTATGATATATATTTGAATTTTCTCTCAAGGCAATTATTGTGTCTGATAACTATTGCTTTACAACTATTTTATTCTAACCACAGCTTTTCTTTCATGAGACACTCCTTACCATCCCCCAGAAGACACTGGAGTTTTCTATGTGGTGATGATTACATATGTAAAAAGATGCATTTTCCTGCATAAAATTAACATGACAATTACATGTTATAGCTTCTTTTTAGTTATCTTTTTACACTAGGTTATTCAGTGGGTGACCTAGAGGTATCCTGGGACAGTGGCAAGGGTTTGAAGGCCCAGTCAGCTCAGTTTGAAACCCGGTTAAGTTTTTTTGTATTTATTTATTTCTTCACTCAGCAAGTACACATCGGTACCAGGGAAGAGACAGATTGCACATGCACTGTAGCTGCACAACAAGGGACAGCCTGTTCTCACAAGGCTTTCAGGAAATTTAGCTTAGGGGTGTTCCACTCTAAAATACAAATGGCCAATAAACATATGAAAAAATGTTCCACATCACTAATAATCAGGGAAATGCAAATCAAAACCACAATGAGATACCACCTTACACCAGTAAGAATAGCCCACATCAAAAAAACAGGCAACAAGAGCTGGCGTGGGTGTGGAGAGAAAGGAACACTCTTACACTGCTGGTGGAAATGTAAACTGGTCCAGCCACTATGGAAGGTTGTGTGGAGGACCCTCAAGCTACTGAACATGGAACTACCGTTCAATCCAGCAATCCCACTACTGGGAATCTAGACAAAGGACACAAAAACACCATTTCAAAAAGATACATGTACCTGGGTGTTTGTCGCTGCATTATT
Source organism: Uropsilus gracilis (assembly GCA_004024945.1). NCBI lineage: Eukaryota > Metazoa > Chordata > Mammalia > Eulipotyphla > Talpidae > Uropsilus > Uropsilus gracilis. The sequence goes on along the minus strand of PVHY01003669.1, from coordinate 52,134 downwards.
TATAATTGCCAAGATATGGAAACAACCCGAATACCCCAAAACTGATGAATGGCTGGAAAGATGTGGTATATCTAAACAATGGAATATTATTCATCAATCAAAGAAGACAAAGTCATGTCATTAGCAGCAACATGGATGGAACTAGAAGGAATGATGTCAGCAGAAATAAGCCAGAAAGAAAAAGAGAAATACTGGATGGTCTCACTTACATGAGAGATATAGGGAAAACAAACAAACAAACAAATGGAAAAGAAAAATTTTAAACTACCAACAGAAGTGAAGCATAGAGCAAGAGAGGAGGAGGGGGGGGAAATGGAGGGAGGGCTAGGTACAGGAGATTAAGATGGTTCACAGTTGATAGGATACTCAGGTTAGACAGTGAGTAATATGTGTGCATATATATATATATATATGTACAATTAATTATAAAACATAATTTTTAAAAAAAGTGCTCCATTCTAGAATACAAGTACAGATGACTTGGGGTTCCCCAGGGGGCCACTAACCAACTGCTGAATAAGGAGTGGGATGAGGTCAGTGAATGCTCCTGGAAAATCTTAAGAATGGCACCAGAGGTTGAAATAGGATTAAGGGGACAATAGCATATGTGATGACCCTGTGCTACTTGGTACTTTTTGGGTGGCTTTTCAGTCATATACCTGGTATGTGAGTGTGTGTGTGTGTATTTATGTATGTTTAAACAAAACAGATGCATGGAGACAAAATGCAGAGAGGATAAACTTAGGAACAGTATCTGTTGTGGTTATCCATGGTTCTCACTTGACTCTTCTCTTTTTAATGCAAAGGTTTCAGGGCAAGACACCCAGTCAAGGTCTAAGACCTTCCTTAGAGAGACAAGCGGTAACTTCTGAGATTACAGCAGCATGCTTGCAGTTAGGTAGGACGCTCACCTAGGCCTCCCCAGTGTTTGGTATATAGTCTAAAGAAACCCCACACATTTTAGAACAGTGTTTTTAAAACTTTACTTTTCAGAGTTTTGTTAATGGCAGATTCTGTTTCAGTAGGTCTGTGTAGGCCCAAAACTCTCCACTTAAAGACTCCAAGTAACACTGATCTCTGTGGGTTACTTTAAACAGTAAAATCTTAAAACATTAAATTTCAGTATTCTAATCATCCACTTAAAAACGTATTCTTTCTCTCTTAAACACACACACACACATACATACACACACACAATTTCAGTTTATTCTCAGACTACACACTGCCCAATCTATATAACAACTGCAGAATCAATACAGAATCTAACAATTATTGTGGTTATTATCAATAATTATAATATTATCAACAAATGTCCTGAAAACATTCTGTCCACCTTCACTTTGTTAATACATATGCTCTTTCATTTTTCATTCTTGTAAGATGTAGCATATTAGGTAAATGTCAAAGCAGTGCATTCAATTTTTGTTGCTTCCCAAATGAAAGAAGGATTATGTGGCATTGGGTCTTACTCTCTATGATGGAAATTTCAAGATGTAGCAGCGTATCTCTTAAGAAGGAATATCCTGTATACTCCAGAAGATATTGCTCACTGAAACTTCCCCATGGGAAAAATACCTAAACTTTCATAGTTTTATTTTCCTCCTTGTCACACACATATCCAACAGAAGTATTGGAGGGGCTTATTTTTTCCTTTCATCAGATCCAATTGGTATAATATCAGCAGATAATGGAAAGGTGATGTATTGGGTAACAATTCAATCACAGTTCCTGCAAGAATGATTCAAAGATATTTGGGAATTTAAAGCTACCAGCCTTGCGCATGCTAGTTGTCCGAGTCCTGTGTTTTCCTACTAGGTCTCCCATTTTAGCAAAAAGATTTGTGGTGACCTCTTGTATTTAAAGGAAAAACAATCCCAACTTGGCATTATTCTCATCCATGTGTACCCTGCAGCTATAGACAAAAAAAATCTGTAAGCTGTAGACAAATAAATGCTTTCTGGTTCTCTATCAGTGGCTTGCATTGGAAGTTTAAGCCTTTATGCTGCTGCTTCCTCATTTTTTAAAACATAGACTTTCAGAGCAGTTGCAAATAGCCATTCCACCTGTGCACTTCAACAATCGCTATTGTCACCACATCCTCTTCTTTGGTCAGTGCCTTGCTAACTCTACCTTCACTCAGTGTCATTATTGGTGCTAATCTGAGGTCATGCCATGGATAACCAGTATTTGCTATCCCTTTGGCATGCTGTGCACTCTTCAAATTCAATATCAGAATCTTGTGTTAAGGATCTATTTGTCATACCCCATGCCTGGTACCAATTACTGCCTCAGTCAGAGTCTTAGCAGCAATCACTGTATCCTCACAGGTTCTAATGATAGTCTAAAACATGGTTAATCCAGCTGTCTTGAGAGATGCCCAACAATCTGTGCTAGTTATAAAGAACTGGTATTTTCTTCTACTAACTATATAGTATTACCTTCCAATGGTAAGTTTTATGAACTCCTAAAATTCCCCTCTGCATATCATACAGATTTACTTTTCTCTATGGAATAAAGCAGTTTGCCACCAACCTTTATAAAAACCTATTACCATTTTTTATTACTTTGTGATGCCACCTTTACCAGTATGCAAATTCCCATATAGTCTTTTTCTAAGCCCCACAACATGCATGATATCTGCTTGCACTCATATTCATCCATAGACAGGAGTGCACCTCATATTCATAGACATGTTAGGTTCAGTTTACTAAGTCCTGTAATCAACCCAGCATGCTTAATTACCAATAAGTGATTTTAAACTGCCATGTAAGGAGCTGAGTCTGATTGTCTTCAGAATCTCTGTTTGGCTGAGCAATGTGTATAGGTCCTAGGTCAGTTGATCATTTGTCACCTGTGATTTTCCTCTTCCATCTTTTGTAGCCACACTGCAAATACTACCAGTTTTTTTTTTTTTTTAAATACTGATCAGTTTTATGGATGGAATTGTGCCTTTCCCTGTTCCAACTCATAGGTTGAATTCTCCAGTGCCTCAGAATGTTATATTTGCAAATACGGTCTTTAAAAGAAGTAGTTAAAATAAGGTTATTTGGGTAAATCCAAATCTAATATTACTGGTGTTCCTAGAAAGGGAGGAATTTGGACACAGACATATGAAGGAGAAAAAATCTAGAGAGAGAACAGTCATCTTCAAGCAAGGAGAAAGGCCTGTGGAGAAACCCAGCTGACACCTTCATCTTGGGCTTCTAGCCTCCAGAACTGTGAGAAATAAATTTCTATTGTTCAGCCACCCAGTTTGTTTTCCTCAGTATGGCACCCCTAAAAATCAATACTACCAGGTAGTGAAAGAGTATTGATCTAAGGTGGGATACCAAATTTTATTCTGGTTCTTATGCCCATAAGCTTTAATTGTACCTTCTCCAAATCCATGGCTTTAATTTTGCCTTTTCTTCTCAGTATTATTAGACCTGCTTATCAACTGTACTTTTGCTACTTTTCCATAGAACCTATATGGCATCTGGAGCTCAAATGCTCCAAATGGAAGTCATAACGTTTTCCTTTGATTTTGGTAATCTCTGGTGGTCTCACTTTTATATATAACCAAGGAGAGACTGAGCAGTCACTCCTGTTCTTCTTTACATCCCTTTGAATGTAAAAACACATCAAAAGATTTAGCTCCCTCTGATTATTTTAAGATCAGAATGTTTGTTGCTCATTACCACTGTGCTGGACTAGTTCCTCACTATTTCTTTCCTGTGTTTTCCTAAATATTTATTACTAATTGCCCTCCCCAAGGTCACTCTTTCTATTTCCAATCTATCTTCATTCTGTCCCAATAGCATCTAAAATCTTTCCTGAACAAGTGACTCAAATCTCTTTTGATGCTGTCCTTTAAATTAAAATAAAATTTCTTTATATACTTTAGTATTTCTAGAGAGAGTTTTCCAGGATAGCTTCAGATTGAAAGCTATTTCTGGTATGTATGTGTATACTTTTATCGAGATAACATTAGTTTACGGCACTGTATAGGTTCTAGGAGTACATTTTCTCACCATACCCACAACCATAAAATAATTTCAAAGAAGACATTAAGACCAAACTGCCAGTTTCAACATTTTTACTACCATGCTGCCAAGTATGTTCTTCTCGTCACACTAATCTATTTATACCTTTCCTAGTACAAAACATTTTCACACCTTCATGTTCTTAGTCCTGTTAATCTCTTTTTGAAATGCTTTTCGCTCCCATTTTGTTGTTGAAATGCTACACACCCTTGGAATCCCAAGTAAAACGGCACTTTCTACAAGGAACTTTTCTTGGTACTCCCACTTGTGATGAACAGTTCCATATTTCTTAATCCCCATGGTACTCTTTAAATCTCATTTCCTTCATATTGAAATTGAGTAACAAAACCAACAGAAGAGTACTTCAACTAAAACTTACAATCAAGAGCAGCTGGCCCTTTAAATCCAGCCACTCCATGTTCATCCTAGCCTGTGGGAACAGTAGCAAGACCATGCTAACCTTAAGAAGAGGCAAAAGCATATTTACTTATTAAAAGACAAAATAGACAAGAGTCACTGAGGGGTGAAAGGGACCAACCAGTTCAGTCTCTAGTTCAAAAACTGCACCTGGCTCCTTCAGCAGGAATGAAGATGGCGTCATTGTTCCTTCTCCAAAGGCGCAGCTATTCACTTCAAGCCAAATGAAATCAAGATGGCATTGTTGATTCTTCAAAAGCAGGAGACTCAAATCCAATGAAGAAACCAGGATAGAATCATCAATTCTCCTCCTAAAAGCACAACTCCGGCATTCTTTCAACTTCAACTCTAGAGTGGCCTGAAACCAGCAAGGCTCACTCAATACAACAGTAGCAACCATTTCAAACTTTTCATGATGAAAACAGCAACACAACACATTCTCTTTAGTTCTCCAGACAATTCCCAAGCTTCACAGTTTCAAAGTTAAACCAAATTCTCAAACCAAATTTCCAAGTTCACTTATACAGGTCACAAGTTTCTCCAGCATGCTTCCCTGGGCTCCTCACCAGCCCAGATTGGGAATGGAAGCCCTCAGTGTGACTTCCTTCCCTGCCCTAATGCTATACAGTGGCATGCGGTGGCAGCTCCGAGGCCTTTAGCCTCCCTGCTGCTCCTCGGCTCCCCTCCTGTCTGTGCCTTGTTTCTCTCCATGTCTGTCTCTGTCTTCTCTCCCCCTTAAATCCCTTCATACTCTTAACTTCCCTTCTCCAATATTTATCATGTTTTGTTTTAGTTTCCCGTTACTGATCTTCCCCGAAGTGACAAGCTCTGTGAAAATAGGAGCAATGCTTTTTATTAATTTTCTATATCCATCTTATATATACTATAGACCTTTTTACATTATAGATGATATATAAACCTTTGAATACATAAAAAGAGCTTGCTAAGTATCAATTCTTTAGAATTTTGAGTTTGGAAATATATCACTAATAAATTTCAGTCCACTCATTTTGTGGAAAAGATGGCTTATTCATTCACAGATCTAAAATATTAAAAGGTTCATTTCTTTTTTGGCTATAAAGTAGCTCTTAGAAAATATTATGAAAACATGAAGTGCAAATTAATCAGAGGAGAGAAAATTAGATTTTCCTTGAAATGTCCTCAGAATTAAAATTCAGAGAAACCATTCAGAAGGCAAAAATGTGATTGCATTTGCAAAATATAAAGTAATTTTAGTAATATTTTATGGTGATTGTCAATCTTCTCAGGGTTCAGAAACAGTCTATGGAAGTAGCAAGGCCACTTTTCTGAATCTAGAGCAAGAGCTATTTGGAATTGAAAGTGGCCTTACAATTTGAGAAGCTATATAGCAAAACATATAGCACTTGCGAAGTGACCAACACTAAATAGACTCAAACCTTTCATTATCTTTACCCTCTCCCCCAATTATTTTTGAAAGCAACTCTGTTGTAAGTACCATTTACTGTTTGGAAGAGATACTGTAAAGTCATGGCCAAACCCATTAAATACATCCAAGTTCTTGACTCTTTCTGTCTTAGGTTTTATTGTTTTGTTCCTTGCTTTTGATTTGTTTCTGATCCCATTTCTTATTGTAGAGTCAAAATAGTACTGCAACAACCAGAACTGTTTTAGCTGTAATATCTTATCTGATTATATTGTTGGATTTTAAAGAACATGAGCTGTAGAGCCCTGGACCTTCAAAGTCCAAAGAAAACTTCTGATTCAATAACTTAACTCAGCTTTATGGAGGAAATACAGCATCTGCTTTGATCTGACAACATTAGGTCTGATTATCTCCACTCCTTAGTGACTGATAGGGTTACTCTTCATCAGATTGTTTGACTCTCACTAAGGAAAATTCCTATTAGTGGTGGCTAAATGAAATGCACCTAGAAAAATGTGACAGGAGAATAGTAAAACACTTGGCATACTCTACTCATCCAGAGATGTGGACTCCATTTTTCCACTCCAGTTATTTGTTAACTGTAGAATGAATGAAGATACTCTCATTGCTGAGAGAAAATTCAAATAATACCATAATCTTGTGTGAGCCTCACAATTGCTTCATGGGCCAGATATTGTTGGGCAAAGCCACTTGAAACTGTTATTTCTATAAGTCAAAAAATGACTGACATCAAAAATTTTATATGGCTTTAACTTGTTATTAATATCTCCATTTTAGACATGAGAAACTTGGTATTTAGAGGTCAATTAATTTCCTGAAAGGTACAGACCTGTTAAGTAGTAGAACCAGACTTAGAAACTTAGGTATTTCTGTCTCCAAAACCTTGCTATTTTTTACCAAGCTATGCCTTGAGGTGAGGAACGCAATTCGGCTAAGAGAAGAAGATGTATTGCCTACACCTTCCCTACAGTTCATTGACATAATAGAGAGATGGGTAGCATTTCTTTGTTGTAGCTGTATTCGTTACTCATAAAGATAGATCTAGGCTTGTGTAAGTACAAGAGGATCTAATTTCTTCCCCCATGAACTCTGTATATATCTAAATAAACAGTAGTTTTCTCCATGCACTATGATGGAAGACTATGGGTGCCTTGTTGGTAGGTGTGGTGACAGACCTGATAAGGTGTGAGCATGTACCTCTTAATCATGTTTGGTGTTGTATACCAATGTTACTATAACACACACACAAAAAAAAGAATTAAAAAAATAAGCAGTGGTTGTTAGCTCTCTGTTCATGAGGATGAAATTACTTAATATACCAATGGCAATGGTTTTAAAATATATAATATTTTGTTTCCCTGGCAGTTACTAGTTGGAAGGCTCTCACATTACCTTTTCATTGTCTTGTGTTTTCTCTGTTAGACTGGAAGCTGCTTAAGCACACATGCCTTCTTCCCTTTCAACATTCCTTCTCAGCATAAATAAATGATTACTGACCTTTGAGACAGATTATCAGGTTGGGTGAAATGGTGGTGATTTAAGTACAGACAAAAATATCATTGTAGACATAGAGCAACTCAAAAAATTATATGTAAATACTCCAAATTTAAGTAGGGTTTACATAATTCTTCATTTCACTAGTTTTTCTTTCTTTTAGGAGGGTTGTTTTTAATTCTTTTCTCTTTCAGTTTGGCAACTTTATAGCTATAGTCAATCCTCTCTACTCTTGCCCAGGCCTATCAGAATAAGGGCAGTTGATTTATGCATCAAAAGTCTGATAGTATATAGAAGGTCATTCATTGAGAACTAAGGAGCCTGTCTAAACAGTGCTGGTCATGCAAATTGGTGTGATTGCTGGCCCAGGTCCTGAAAGAAATTAAGTTGAACTGAATAGAAACCAAGCTACGGGAGAATTTGATTTTAAATAAGGTTTGAAAGCATATGTTTCCATGCTGGTACCAGATTTTTTTTTCATCTCACTATCATGAATTGCTACCAGTTGTATGAAATTAATAAATGTGCATAATAGAGCTATAGAGATTGGTTGGTGGGGTGAGTTTGTGGTAATAGTATTCTTGGCAGGGAGATAGATGTTTTCAATTTATTTTCATTGTTTTGTTAGATAACATGAAGTGAATTTAAGATACACTTTTATTAAAAATAATGCTGTCAATTGTCTCTCTCACCCCATAAGGTAGCCTGAGATCAAGAGAAGAAGCAGTAGATGGAACACTTCTCTGGGACAAGAGTTGTTTTGATTTTGACTCTTTCTGCTAGTCTCAGAGTTATTTTATTTTTGTTATTTTTATTTATTTATTTTTATTCTTTAAATCAAAAATTCTGTAAATGGTTTTTGGGATACCTCCCCTTCCAACGGGAACCCTCTCCATTCACTCTAACCCCTCTCTTTGTTGTTAGCTAGTCTGTGTTAAGTCCATTAGTTTCTTTCTTTCCTGTGGCAGTGTCCTTTCATTGGGTGAGGGACTGTGTTCTTGGGACCAGGTGAACTGTGCTGGTAGGTTTTCAGTGTCAACCTTGTGTTGGGCAACCAGTCTATATTTATTTGTTGTCTGTCCATGTTTTCTCATTGTAGGTTGTCATCTCCACTTCCTTCTCTGTTGTTCTGCTGTTTTACCTTATTGTTCTGGCATCAGGGGGGAAGGGGGGAATCTTACCCCCATCCAGTGTCAGTGAAGAAGTTTCCTCACGGTTACTTTAAAAGGTGCCTTTTTAAAAAAGAATTATTTTCTTTCAGACTGGTCTTTCCCTACCTTTGGCAGTTTTGCTCCACATCTTGTAATGCTGGATCATCTTGGCCAGTCGATAGGGTGAAAAAGTTTTGGACATCTGAGTAACAGAAAACGGTGCAAGATGCCTTTGGCTGATCCCTCTCAGGTGCTTCCCTCTCCCTTCTACCCCCTCCCCCATTTCACTAGATTTCTTGACCTATTTCTATTTGGTAGCCATTGTTCAGTTTTTCAAATAGACAGTAGCTATTTACTGGGACTTTCCTAAATCCCAGTGTCATAATAATTAAACTCTCATCACTCTATTTCAACTTCTAGCTATCCTTTGTGCTCATTTTTGGATCAAATTCATAAATATATCAAGACAAGTGGGGAATCAGCTTTGAAGACCTTGAAAACAGGAGATACAAAGTTCTTCCTGGATGCATGACCGCTTTCCTAGTGTGACTTTTAAGTTCTGAAATATATATGGAAGAAAGTATAAAATGTAAAATGCCACAGTAAAGTGAGCAATAATATAGACAACCCTGCTTAAAATATAGAATATGAGAGTACATTGGAATTTCTCTATGTCATTCCCAATTCCATCAATTCTTGCCTTTCAGAGGTAACCACTATCCTGAATATTGTGCAATTATTTCCTTGTTTTTCTTTTTTGTTGTATCACGTATGTGTGTACCCTTAAATAATAAATGACCTAATTTTGTGAGTTTCTGAATTTTATATAAACGAAATCATACTTAAATGTGTGCTTCTATAATTTTCTTTTTCCACTCAAATAATTTTGAATTAAAATAATATACTTGTTTCTGAGATTAACTCAGGTGGTGGGTACCTGAGTTTGTTTATTTTTATTGTTTAGTAGCCTATTATTTGACTTTGATTTTAAATTCATTCTTTGGATTTAAAATCTATGGTTATAAATGATATATTACTATTACAATTAACTTATTCAAAAAAAATTCTAAATACAATATTTTCAAATCTTTAAAATAAAAATAATGCTGACTCTGAAAAGTATGGTGGTTACCAGACAGGCAGGGAATGGGAGGGAAGGGTAATTGAAGTCAATTTGAGAGTGTGACAGTGGTGACTGAGTGAAGTATTTGCACATCTCAAGATGTGAAGTTTCACTCTTAAATTGTATAGATTTGCAAGTGAATGGTAAAGCAATAACATTTGATTAAAAACATATAATTTCAAATTATTTAATCAGATTTCATATTTGCCTAAAGTGGCTACTGCAATTTCCATCCAAGACTTTTTAAGTGCTAAAATTCTTAATGGTAATCATCAGCTTACAAATTTGGTGATAAAAATTTTCAACCACTTTTTAAAACAATAATATTATTGTGAGAATCTAATGGCTACCTTTTTTCTCCATTGACAAGTGTAACATTGAAATTTTCCTTCTTTTGAGGCAGTACAAAAGGATTTATAACTCAATTGAACTTTGCTCTAATTTATACACTGCCCAGTCATTATCATTTAATCACTTTGAAAGAATGCTAGTGATGTGCCATAGAAAGGGTATATTAGCAACTGACAAAAATGTCCTCTATAGTAGGTTGAATAAGGTTCTTCCTATCCACACTCATTATACAAACGTGTTTGAAAATAGGGTCTTTGAAGATGTAATTAATTAGGGTGAGGTCATAGTAGTTTAGGGTAGCTATCAATCCAATGGCTGGTATTATTACAAGAAGGGTACAGAGAGATATACAGACACACGGAGGCATGACTATGAAGGCAGAAACTGAGTGAAACAGCAACAACTCAAAGCATGCAAATAGTTGCTGGAAGCCACCAGAAGCTAGGAAAAGGAAGGAAGGGTCTTCCCTTAGGGGGCTCAGAGGGAGCATGGTCCTACCAACATCTTGATTCCAGACTTTGAGGCTACAGAACTGTGAGGCAATAAATGTCTGCTGTGCTAAGTCACTTCATTTGTAATAATTTGTTAGTGGAATTTCTGAGAAACTAAAATACCCTCGTTGAGTAGACTTGCCTTCCAGAAGATGATGCTTGGTTTCCTGATTTCCACATCAAGTAGTGACATCTTTTTTTCTCATTTAATTTTACTGAAGTAACATTGGCTTAAAACACTGTTTATGTTTTAGGAGTATAGGTTTATTCCTCTTCAAATGTTACATTACTATACCACATATGAGTACCAATGACCCTCCAACATAGCCCATCTGTGGTGTAGACTACCACCCTACTGCCTTCCTATAAGTCGCTGCACCTTTATAAGAAGAGTTTTTATTAGATAAAATATTGCTTTATGTGGCAACATGGCTGAAACTGAAATGGGCTATACTAGGGGAAATCAGTCAGAAGGAGAAAGAAATACTGAATAATTTCACTTATATGTGGAATATAAAGAAACAGACGAATCCTGGAGTGAACTGATTGGAGTGGGAATGAATCAGAAGGGGTTGTTGCCACCCTCCTCAATCTCCCTGCTGCCTGCACAACAACCCCTCAGGCCCATGAGCAGGGAAACCCAGGTGCACCCCTGCCCATCTCCGTGGACAGAGGCCTGACCCCTCCATTCCCAAGCCACACAAGGACATGGGGCATGCACACTCAGGTGGGTGCTCCCTTGTTGGGTGAGTATGGTTTGTTTTTTTTTTTTTTTTTTGAGACTAGGTCTTGCTATTTTTGCCCATGGAACTGCAGGCTCTCGTTGCCCAGAGTAACATAGACTCAAGCAATCCCCAGCCTCAGCTTCCCAGGTAGCTGGGATTACAGGCGCATGCCACCATGCCCAGCTGATTTTTTTTTTTTGGAACTAGGTCTCACTACAGGCCCCAGGCAGGACTCGAACCGCGATCCCTGGCCCCGGCCGCTTCATAGGCTGAAGCTTACAGGCACGAGCCATCCTGCCCGGCCTTGGGTGAGTATGTTAATAATTGTGATGTCTTTCTGGTGAATTATTATCTTTATCATTAGGTAGTGATCTTGTCCTTTGTCACTTTTAAAAATTTGAAATCTGCTTTATCTGTTATAAGAATGGGTGCCCCTGCCTTCTTTTTGGGACCATTTGCTTGAAGGATTTTTTTCCAGCCCTTTACTCTCAGTCTGTGCTTATCTTCGAATGTTGGGTTCTGTTTTTAAATCCAGTCTGCTACTCTGTGTCTTTTGACTAATGCGTTTAGATCATTAACATTTAGGGTGATTATTGATACTTGAGATTCTGATGTTGGTTTTTTGGTGGTAATTTTGAAGTTCTAATTTGCTTCCTTGTTTTGTTTTACTTATTTTTCTGTTGCTTTTGATCTTGAGGCTTCTTGTAAGATTTCTTGGAGTGGGTGTTTAGTAGTAGCCAATTTTACTTTCATCATCAATTATTAATGCTTTTTTTCCATATTTTTCTGCTTCTTTTCTTAACTGATTGAATGCTTCTGTCATGCTGAGTTTGACTTCTTAACTTGTTTAATGCCTTTGTCATGCTGAATTTGAATTCTTTGTCAGATATAGCATTTGTACTATGGCATCCTTGTTGCATTCTGAAGGTTGTACTTCCTTTGGTGATGTTTTGTTTCCTGAAGGGCTTGCTTGCATATTACATTTTTCCTCCTTCCTGTGCTTTGCTTTCAGGCTTGATATTGGGAAACTACAGCTGTTATATTGGTTGGCATGGTAATTAGAGTTCTTTATCAGGTTGTGATTAATTCTGCCTTTGTGCCTATGCTGCTGTGGTGCTTGACTTCCTGGCTTCTGTTGACTGTTTCGAAGGACCCAGTTCCTTTGCAATCAGAGAAGGTGATGGGCAGATATGGCTTCTGCTATAGAATATGCTTTCTTCTGTCTTCATATTTTTTTCTCTCTTAGGTTGATTTCATCTAGCTTGTTCTGTTTTTCTCTGAGAGTGTATACTTGGGTGCGATTTTGGCTAGTAGTTGTACTGCAGTTATTGGTCTAGCCTCCCCCCGCCATCTTTTAAAAACTTTTATTTACTTAATTACAGATTTACAGACTTATTTATTTATTTGTTTGCTTGTTTGTTTATTTGTTTATTTATTATTTCTTACTTTTGTTTGGCCATTGTGAAAGACCTGTTGCTTTGGAACTGAAGAGGAGAGTAGGCAGATGTGACTTTAAGTTTGTTGGGTCTGTATTGCTTTTCCAATATTCCCTGAGACTGCTTTTCCTGGGAATGGCTTTGTTTGGTAGTGAGTCTGGGGCTTATTATTTGTCCCCTTTTTGGCAGGGTTTTGTCCTCACTATTGTGCTGTGGCTGTTGTTGGGACCCTTGTATACATGGCATCAGGCACATCAGGAATGTTCCCAAATCTGTGTCCAAACTTGGAGGTCTCTCTGCCCTTGGATCTGCCTCCCTGGTCAGTGAGGCTCTGGTGTTGCTAGAGTCCTGAGGGGGTGATGCCATGTATTTCCCTGTTTTGTTTTTTCTTTTAGTTCATTCATTTGTTTTGTTCCTTTGTGTAGTATAGATAAATGACATCATATGATTTTGTTTTTCTCCATGTGACTTATTTCATTAAGCATAATATGCTCTAGGTCCATTCATGTTGCTACAAATGACAGAATGTTATCATTGCTTTGAGTAGTAAAGTAGCTGTACTCTATAATTATACCACATTCTCTTTATTAATCAATTCTTGATGGACATTATTTTGTTGTGAATTATTGGCTACTGTGAATAATTCTACAATGAACATGTTTGTGTTTGCATATTCTTCAAAAGCGGAATTACTGAATTGCATAGAATTTCCATGTTTAATTTTTTTGAGGTATCTTCAGAATATTTTCCATAATCACTTCACAAAATTACTTTTCCACCAACATTTGCTGCTTTTGTCTTGGATAATAGCCATTCCCACCAATGTGAGGTGATATCTCATTGTTGTTTTGATGTAAACTTTTCTAATTAAAAAGAGATGATGATCATATTTTCATATGCCTAATGGTGATAAGCATTTGTTTAGGAGATATATAGATATAGATATAGATATAGATATATTCAGAATCTCTGCCCATTTTTGTCAGTTATTTTGTCTGTTGTTGAATTTTGAGTTCTTTATATATTTTGTATATTAATCCTTATAGGATGTATCATTTGAAAATATCTTTTATTCAGTAGGATGCTTTTTTCATTATCATGATTGTTTCTTTCATTCAAGCAGCTGCACTATATTTTTACATTTTGAATGAACAGAATTTAGTTTATTTATTTTATTTATTTTTATAGGGAATGGGGATTTTCAGGATTTCATTCTTTTTCTTTTTTTATTTGATTGTACATATATATATACACATATATACAGACATATATATATATATATACACACATATAAGTATATACTACATCATTGTATACTCTAAGGTCCCCATCACCTTGTCAGTGGAAACCATCATCTTAATCTTTCGTGTCCATCCCTACCTCAATTTTACACCCCCTTTGCTCTATGCTTCAGTTCTGCTGATAGTTATTACTTGTCCTTTTGTTTGTTTGCTTTTCCTATATCCCATATATAGATGGGATTATCCAATATTTCTTTTTTATTTCTGGCTTATTTCCACTAGCATGATTCCTTGTAGGTCCATCCATGTCATCACAAATGCATCTAATTTTTCTTTTTGATTGTGGAATAATATTCCATTGTGTAATAAATATATACCATAACTTTGTGATCCGTTCATCTGTTTGGGGGCATTTGGATTCTTTCCATATTCTGGCTATTGCAAATAGTGCTGCAATAAACATCAGAGTACAGGTGTCAGTTTGAATTAGTGTTTTGGTGTCCTTTGGGTACATTACCAGAACTAGAATTGCTGGATCAAATGGTAGCTCCATTTTCAATATTTTGAGAGTCCTCCACAGAGCTTTCCATTGTTACTGGATCAGTTTGCAGTTCCATCAGCAGTGTAAAAGTGTTCCTTTTTCTCCACATCTGTGTCAGCACTTGTTGTTGCCCATTTTTTTATATGAGCCATTTTTACCAGTGTAAGGTGGTATCTCATTGGGGCTTTGATTTGCATTTCCCTGACTGTTTGTAATAGAGCATTTTTTCATATGCCTGCTGGTCATTCACATTTCCTTTTTGGAGAATTTTTTTTAAAGCTCTTCTCACCACTTTTTAACTGGGATTTTGCTTTGTTTTTGTTAAGTTGTGTGAGTGCTTTGTGGATCTGTATATGAGACCCTTATCACTTATATAGAGAGCAAATATTTTTCCCATTCAACAGGGGTCTCTTTTTGCCCCTTTGTCATAGATTAGTTGATTATACATGTTTGGCTTTTATTTTTGGGCTTCCAATTCTGCTCCATTGGTCTGTATGTTTCTGTTTCAGTACCATGATGTTTTAATTATTATGACTTTGTAGTACAATTTAAAGTCTGGGAGCATAATACTTCCATTTTTTTTTCTTCTTTTACTCAGAAGACCTTTGGCTACTCAAGATTTTTTTATTGTTCCAAATGAATTTTAGTAATATTTTTCAATTTCTTTGAAGAATGAAATTGAGATTTTTTTATTGGAATTGCTTTGAATCTGTAGATTGCTTTTGGTAGAATGGCCATTTTGACCATGTTAACTCTTCCAGTCCATGAGCAGGGGATGTCTTTCCATTATTTTGTGTCTTCTATTTCTTTTAATAATGTTTTATTATTTTTTTTGTATAAGTCTTTCACATCCTTTGTTCAGTTTATTCCCAGGCATTTAATTTTCATTGGTACA
The DNA here is from genome assembly GCA_004024945.1 of Uropsilus gracilis. NCBI lineage: Eukaryota > Metazoa > Chordata > Mammalia > Eulipotyphla > Talpidae > Uropsilus > Uropsilus gracilis. The sequence goes on along the minus strand of PVHY01003669.1, from coordinate 36,821 downwards.
ATTGCAAATGGGGTAGTTTTCTTTATCTCTTCTTCAGACCAATTATTTTGAATATAGGAAGGCTACTGACTTTTGTGCATTAATTTTGTAGCTTGCTACCTTACTGAGCTGGTTTATTATTTTCATTAGGTTTTCTGTAGAAGTCTTAGGATTCTCTCAATATATTATCATATCATCTGCAAACAGTGAAAATTTTACTTCATCCTTCTCTTCTGGATTCCTTGTATGTTCTTTTTTACCTGATTTCTCTAGCTAGGTCTTCTAGAACTATACTGAAAAGCAGTGATGAGAATGGACAACCTTGTTTTGTTCCTGATCTCAGAGGAAAGGCTTTCAGTTTTTTCTGTATTTAGGATGATTTTGGCCATGGGTTTATCATATATTGCTTTCATTATGTTAAAGTACGTTCCTTTGATCTCTAGAATTTCAAAGAACTTCATCATAAATGAATGTTGGACTTTGTCAAATGCTTTCTCAGCATCTACTGATAAGATCATGTGGTTTTATTTTTCTTTTTGTTTTGATATGTTGGATTACATTGATTTTTAGGTGTTGAACCACCCTTGTTTCCCTGGGATAAATCTCATTTAGTCATGGTGTATTATCTTTTCCATGCATTGTTGGATTCTATTTGTTAGGATTTTGTTGAGAATATTTGCATCTGTGTTTATTATGGAGAATGATCTATAGTTTTCTTTCTTTGTGTTATCTTTGTTTGGTTTTGGTACTAGTATGATGTTGGCTTCATAGAATGTATTTGGCAGTGTTCCTGTTTTATGTTTTCAAAGAGTTTTTGTAGGAAAAGCAGCAGTTTGTCTCTGAATGTTTGGTAGAACTCATTTGTGAATTCATCTGGTTCAGGGTTTTTGTTTTTTGGGGAGGGTTTTTATTACAGTTTCAATTTTGTTGCTTGCAACTGGTTTATTTAGGCTTTATATGTCTTCTTTATCCAGTTTTGGATGAACTATGCTTCTAAAAATTTGTCCATCTCATTGAGATTGTTGAACTTGTTTCCATATAGAATGTTTGTAGTAATTTGTAATTATCCTCTGTGTTTTTTGCTTTGTCTGTGGTAATTTTTCTCCTTTCATTTATAATTCTACATATTTGTGTTTTTTCTCCCTTCTCTCTTTTTTTTTTTTTTTTTTTTTTTTTTTTTTTTTTTTTTTTTTTTTTTTTTTTTTTTTTTTTTTTTTTTTTTTTTTTTTGAGCCTGGTTAGAAGTTTATCTACTTTGTTTATCTTTTCAAAGAACCAGCCTTTTGCTTTACTGATCTTTTCTATTGTCCTTTTTGTTTCTATTTTACTTATTTCTTTTGGATTTTTATTATCTCTTCCTTCTACTCATTTTGGATTTTTCTGTTAATTCTTCCTCTAATTCTCTCAGATGTGAGGTTAGGTTATTTCTTTGGATATTTTCTTGTTTCTTGATGTGGAACTGTATTTCTATATATTTCCCTCTTACTACTGTTTTTGCAATATTCCATATGTTCTAGAAGGACATGTCTTCCTTGTTATTCATTTCAAAACTTTTCAAATTTCTTCTATTATTTTCTGTTAATCCAGTGGTTTTCTATTAATGAGGGGTTTAATCTCCAAGAGATTTCATTTCCTTCTTTTCATGATAGATTTCTAGTTTGATGTCTTTATGGTCAGAGAAAATCCCTGGAATGATTTCCATCCTTGTGAATTTGCTGATGCTGGTCCTGTGGCCCAGTATGTGATCAACCTTGGAGAATGATCCATGTGCCCTTGAAAAATATGCATATTCCTTTCTTACAGTGTGCAATATTCTGTAGACGTCTATTTGGTCCATTTGATCTAAGCATCTGTTTAGGGTTACTGTGTCCTTGTTTACTTTTGCTTTGTTGATCTGTCCCTCAGTGAATGTGAGGTATTGAAGCCTCCTACTACATATGTATTTTTTAATGTCTTTTTCCAGAAATGCTAGTAATTATCTGGTGTATTTTGATGCTTCTTCACTTGGTGCATATATTTGATGCTATATTTCCTGTTGTATTGTCCCCTTGATCACTATATACTGCCAATCTTTGTCTCTTATTACCTTTTTTAATCTGAAATCTATTTTCTCTGATATGAGTAAAGCTGTACTTGTCTTCTTGTAGGACTGTTTTCCAGCCTTTTGCTTTCGATCTGTATTTATCTTTAGTGGTTAGATGCATTTCCTGGAGACAGCAGAAAGTTGGATTCTGTTTTTTAATCCATTCTGCTACTCTGTTTCTTTTAATTTATGAGTTTAGTCTATTGACATTTAGGGTGATTAATGATAAGAGGTGACCTATACTTGTCAAATTATTCATCTCTTTTCTGTGGTTCAATTAGTTTCCTTGTTTTATCCTCTGCTCATTCTTCTGTTGGTTTATAATTTATAGCTTTTTGTAGTATTTCTTGAAGGAGGGGGTAAGTTTTAGTGAATTTTGGTGTTTTTTTTTTTGTCTGACAAGGACCATGTTTTTCCTTCATAGAATGAAGGAGAATTTTGTAGGATAAAGTATCCTTGGCTGGCATTTTTTTATCTTGGAGTATTTTGCATATCTCACTCCATTGTCTTCTTGCCTTGAGTATCTCTTCTGAGAAGTCTGAGGTGAACATAACAAGTTTTCCGCCTCTCAGAAGCTTCAATATTTTTTGCTTGTCTTGATTTTTTTTTTTTTTTTGTATTTTAACTACTATGTGTCTTGCTATAGTTTTCAAACTTCTTGTGTATTTATCTTCATTTCTTTCTTCAGATTTGGAAAATTCTCTTTATTTCTTCAAATAGTTTCTCAGTTACTTTGTCCCTCTCTTCTTCTTCTTTGATGCCTATTACTTTGACTTTAGTTTTTTTCTCAAGTTGTCAGATATTTCTCTGAGTGTATCTTCATTTTTTTCCCCTTTGCATTTTTCTTTCCTTTTCTGTTTTTTTTATGTGCTTTGGCCTGAATCTTCAAGAGTGATAAATCCATTCTTCCATTTCTTCTATTCTTTGTTCTTGGCTTTTCCCTGAGTACTTTAGTTCCTCTGTTGTCTTATTATCTTCCATTAATTTTTTTTAAGGATTCATTCTCACATCTTAATTCATTGATTGTTTTTCAAGCTATTCTTTTCCTTTTCTGTCTACTTTGTTAAATCTTCCAGTTTTTTTGAGTAAAATAGTTCTGAACTCTTTTTCTATCAGGTCATAATATTTTTCTGCACCCGTGTTGTTGGTTTCAGTGGTCTGACTTTCTTTCTGAGGTGCATTGGTCTCAGGATCACTGATTTAATTGTTTGTGATTTTCCTTCTTCCCATATATTGCTTCTGGATTTGCCCTGTCTTTGGTGTGCTAGTGCCACTGATGCCAGTGACACTATTTATTGGTAGAAGTGCAAAATTGTAGACGTACTTGTTGAGTTTATGGGCTGTAGTAGTTGGTGGGCAGGAATAGAGGTACAGGTCCCTGAAACTTCTCCCTCAGGTGCTCCTATCTGGATCTCTGCTAATTGTATCTGAAGATTCCAGCTCTTTTCCCAGATCACCAGCATGGTACATTGCATCAGGGGCCTTCCCTGCTGTGACCAAGTACTGGGGCACACTGATGAGGCAAGCCAGCACATGGAAGTAATCTGGACTCCAGATCGCACAGATTGGGGTGCTGCATTGTGGGCCTTTCCTGCTATGTCCAAGAGCTGGACCATGCTGATGAGGTGGGCCAGCACATAGAAGTGGGGCCTGGGCCTGGGATATCTTTTCCTGGATCTCCTGGCACATGCATCATAGTTTGTACATTATATTCTTTGGGCACCAGGATCATGACCTGCTCTAATAGTTCCACAGGCTGAGGAAATGAGTATATTGTTTCAAGAGCTACTGCTGACCTGTCCTCTGTGAGTCAGGATGGCGTTATTAGCCTCATGCTGTGTCTGGATGGAGATGGTTAGTCTGGAGGAAGCTGTGACTGCCCCAAATCCAGCTGATGACCCCAAGGGCTGAAGGATCTTAACACTGTTTGGGATGCTCAGCTGAGGCCTTCGTCAGCAAATGTCAGCAGGTACCTTTAGGGCAAAAATTGCCTCTAGTGTTTGTTTGCTCTGTGGGTTGTAGTTTTCTTGTTTCAAATCTCTGATGGACAATCTTCTTACGAGTTTTTTTTTTTTTTACAGATTTAACATTTTGAAATATTTCACTCAGTATACCAAACTGTGTTATTCTGAAAGAGTATTCTATGAACATTTAGTCTATCACTTGAGGAAATGGAATGAAATTGACTTTTCTTTTATTACAGTCTGGGTATTCATGTGCTGTTGTGTAGGATGTTGTTATATCTAGTGAAATCTACTTGTAATAGCAAAAGGAGCTCATATCCATGATTTGCCAAAACCATAGGACAACTATAGCTTCAGAATATTAAGTCTGGACATATGATCTGACATATAACACTATGTGTTTATGGACAAGAGGACATAATTTGAGGTTTTGACTCTTATGGGAAAAGTAAGTAATTTTTCAGTTCGGTCATTAAATTCATTTCAGTTCAAATCCCCAGGTCACACTATTGATTGGCAGTGAGATATGAGCAAGTTGTTTATATTGTTACTGTCACCATCTGTACTTGTAAGATAATAATACTTACATCATAGAGTTGTGATGATAAATAAATGAATAGATTCAATAAACAAGTAAAATAATCTATAGAAGCAATATATTATATACACTCTGTAAAATATATACAATCTACAGTATACACATTTGTTAGGCATAATGATAATTGCCAAATAAGTGTTAGATATTGTTGTTATTATTGATGTTATTGTTGTTGTCACCCATGATAAGACTAGCCTTAAATGCAAGTAGCAGGAGACCCTGTCCTCTTCTCCCATTATGTGGTGTCATCTTTCTACTTCATATGTCTCTCTTTTAGGCTCACTAGGCCTTTCAGGGAGATCTAATTGCTGGTATTGATGCAATGAATAAGATCTATACTTTTATCTTTATCCTTCCACTTCATCCTACTTTGGTGAAAATGTAACTGCACACATATTATGCCCATGAGATCACTGTTCCTTTAATCTGAAATCAGTGAATGGCACAGCAATGATAGAAGAAAGTCTAAATAATTGTAATCCATCAAGCAGTATTTAAATTTAGCAGTGCTCCTAAGTGCTCCAATTACAGGGATTTTTAATATGACAGTTATAGAGATAGAACAGGCTCTTATATTGTGAATTTTTAGGTAGAAAATGTTTTAATATCATGGAGGTATAATCTACAGCAAATGAGTGAAGGTGTGTTATGGTATGAAAAGCTGAATCTATACTATTATCCCCATTATACAGATGAGAAAACTATTGTTTAACTATTTTAGCTTAAATAGAGATTCGATAGGGGAGATTTACATAGTGCTCATGAAATACAGAGCATATAAAAGTTGTAAGCACATATTAGTAAGGTGGGCATGGGCGCCCAAACTCAGTATAAAGCACAATAGGCAAAAATAAAAGAGGAAGGGATTAGGAGCATTTAAGGTAAAAAGCCTTAAACAATTGCAAATTGTTTCTTAAACTTCCAGATTTCAGGAGGTGATTATTAATATGCTATTAACAATGTTTTATTGTGTAAAAGCACTGTGGAAATCAAGAATGATACTATAGAGACCCAGTGTCACACTGAGAACTTGAGTCTGGTCACAGGAGGAGAAAAAAATTTAGTTGTCACAAAGAAACATTAATGGTTACCTGAGAATCACAAGTCTAGTAAAGAAATACATGTAATATCCATTAACTATCTATGGTCATCCTGTAATTTGATAGTCACCTATCTAGATAAGCCAGTATATTAGATACTATTAAGAATCTAAAGACAATGGAATTTATATAAAGCTAGTAGATATATGTCAATCAGGTATGTACCTGGTAATTTTGTTTATAGTTTATCCATGATTTCATTCTTTGTATTATTTCTTTACAACAAAATTTGAAAGTAAGGAATTCATTTCCATTTTTGTTTATTTCCCCTTTATTTCAAATCACAAAATCTCAAAGAAAGATGTTTCTCTGGGAAAATCTGGGGAAGAAATAAAGAAGGCAGAGTCAAAACTGTCTTAGTGATTGTCAACCACTGTTGGATAATATTAAAATGGCCAGCACACCAATACATAAAAATCACTTCCCCCACCACATTTTATCAGTTCTGAGGCCCTTTTGAAAATTATTTATTCACACAAGGTCCTACAGTCAGGTAATTAAATCATTGACAATTAAATCAAGTTCAAATGAATAAAATTTAGATGAAGGGGAAGATAATTTTGGAATAGGATGCCCCAACTGCTGAATAATAGTAATAAAAACATGATATACATTAATACTCCCTTTCATTGTTTGCACATAAATCATCTAATTTGATTCCCACAGAAATCTTTTTAGGTTGTTGGAATGAACATATTAATAAATGTTAATAAATGAGAATGAGGACTGATAAAAGACTACTTTCATCTGAGGTGCTGCGGTGAGAGGTTCAGACAGAGAGCCATGAGCCCGGATGATCTAGTAAGACAAATTAGGGTGGTAGAGAGACATAGGAAGGCACCGTCTGTCATAGCCTACCCTGCCATGGACCCTAGAAGGGAGATCACCTCCTTTGGCACTGAACCCATCTACCCTTCTAGCAACATTGCTATCATATCAGTGGACTTTACAAAATTCATTAGTTTAAAAGAGAAAATTCTTTTAATGCTTGCGTTTCTTTTGCTATGATATAAAACACACAACTGAGTCCAACAAAGAAAAACTGCATTTTTTAAGAAACAGGAAAGATTTTCTCAGGTTGATTTTGAATAACTAAAGATTGTTAAATATGTCTGTTGTGGTTTTAGAGCACAAGGACACTACAGTCAAGTAAGACCTTTTATCCCCCAATAGAGAGTAATGGTAGACTTTATTCAATACTTTAAATTACATAGACACTAGCCACAACATGTTGATTCAGCTTCACAGGAAATGAAAATCAATACCATCTGTGTGAATCGGCACTCCACATCACCATAGTACACTGTAATGTGTTCATTGTGTGTCAGTTCCAAAATCTTACTTCATTAGAATGACATTACTATAAGCTTTTAAAAGTCATTTTGGTGTGCATATAAAAAATCCAAATCAAGAAGTGGAAAAGATTTTGCATGTAGATTGCAGGAACAACATTTTCCAATGGCTTTACATTTGTCTAGTTTTTGATGAATTCTGACACTGTGCTGAGAGACATTATCATCAGTGTCTATGAGATGCAGCCCAAGCACCTAGCAAAGAGCCTGACACACATAGAAGTGTTAGAAAAGTGCTCACAACTATTTATTGAATTAATGAATGAGCACAAGATCCACTACCAATTTAGTAACCTAGCCTTGGAGGAAAAGAAATCGTAAACTAAATGTTCCTTTGAACACAGGGTGTGCAATTATGTAAAAATTTTTATAATTTAGAATCTAGAGAAAGCAGTAGTTTTTCTGGAGAGGGAAATATAAAAGCATTTTATATTGGTTTTGTATTAATTTTTTTTGTAAGTTTTAACCTTTCTTTGAGTTAGTCACACTTACCTTGTGATTTGTCATATGCCTGTGCAAGATGTCTGGAAGTGGGTGAACTTACCTTTATGCAATCACATATTATGAAGCCTCATGATTTTTGGTTCTCTAGTCCAAATTTCTTAACCAGGTCCTTTTGAATTGAATCTTCAGTACAGTCATGCCAATCCTACAGCTTCAAAACAAAGCCATTTTTTAAGCTATTTGAACATGGAAAAAAAATCTGAACAATTTCTGAAAGCACAAAGCAGGTATTTTCCTCAAACTCAAATAACTGAAGAGATTTAGTTCAAATTGCAAATAAATTCGCCATTGGATTGAGACAAGGCAAGAGAAATATCAGACTCGAAGGTCAAAAGGAACACTTTGGAGTAAGTTATAAACAGAAAATAGGGATTTAGAATGGAAAAGCTGAACTCAACAATAAGATGAGGTCATGACACCTTGGTAGGTATTTTTTATTATTTTTTAAAACTTACTATGTTAACCCAGGACTTTATTTTCACTGCCTCTAATTGACAGTATTTTGGTGATATTCTCTTTTTCCTTTTAAAGGACTAGGAATAGCATTTTGTACTTTATTATGCCATGGTTCAGAGAACTTTAAAGCATGTAGAAACCTTGGACCTCTCAATACCTTGCTCCTTCATAGAACACTAATTGCAAAAATTGCTATTTCTTAGTAGGATTAGTCTGTGCCTGGTATGGTCTTAAATTGTCTGGGAGAAATAGCAGTTCAGAGGACCTAGATTTCCAAGGGTTCTCTCTTCTCTATCCTCAGACAGTGTTGATGCAAGTAAATGAAGATTTCATACTTAAAAAACAGATTAGATGATAAGATGTGCTTGTCCACAGTAATTTTGCACAAACACATTTATAATTTATTGGAAAACATAAGGGCAATTGCGACAACTTCTATTATTCAGCAGTTGCACAATGAAGTCAAATTCTATATTTTCTGGAGCTATTAATGTCTCTTCTATGATAGCTGTCATTATTGTAACTATGCTTATTGAGCGCTAGTTCTCTAATGAGGAGTTTGTTGTTCTTTCAGTTGATATTGGGTTAAAATTTACTTATTTACCACTACTTAAAAAGAGTTTGATGTAAGAAAAGACTTTGGAGACCATGAGAAAATATTTGATGATTGAGTGAATGGAGGGGGTTGGGTCAGAATGTTTAGCAAATTCACCATCCTTCCAAATCAGTTAGTCTATACCAGAATTCTATGTTACCTCCCTTCACTGGGGATATTTCTTTTCACATTGCAGTAATCTATAACTCCTGCATAACTGGTCAGTCTTTTTCCCTGATAGTCCCACAACTGTATTCTGGGTGCTAGCAATAGCTCTTTTCTGAAAACTTTCTCCATATCTGTTCTCTTGCTGGTGTTTCTCTGCTTGACGTATCCTGCCCATTGATGTCCTGGGAAAGTCTTACTCAGCTTTCAGTCAGGGCTGAAATGCTATTTCTTTTTTAAGGGCTTACCTCAGAGGCCTAAATAATCACCCTCCATTTATTCCACAGCATAAGCCCACCTATCAGTTTTCTGACTACATTTATCTATCAGTTCTTCAGTGAACTAAAAGGTCCTTGAGATCAAGGGTCATGGGTCTTTGCATTTTGTTACTTTAGTATCTGTCACAGTGCTTCATATATGGTTCAAGTTCTTGGAATATTTGTTACCTGAACATGCATTGGTATAATCCATGAACACAGCTTTATACTGCTCACACATCTTATTAGGTTGTTCATACCTATCCCATTCAGGTGTAGTTTTCTTGACATAAGTGACAAATGCTTAAAAGTGTATTTTTAATTTAGACAGTTTAATCAAATTACAGATCCTTGCTGCATTATCCAATATAGTAGTCACTAGCCACTTGTGGTTATTTGAATTTAAATTAATTTTCATTCATTTAAATTTCATTCAAAGAATTTTTTGTAGCAATGGAAATATAGTCCAATACAGCAATCACCAGCCTTATGTGGCAACCGAACACTTTAAACACATCAATATCACTATCATAGAGGAAATTTAGTAGCCACTAGCCACTTGTGGCTATTTGAACTTAAATAACCACAAGTGGCTAGTGGCTACTAAATTTCCTTATTTGAATTTAAATTAAATTCAAATATGAATTTTAAATTAAATTCAAAATTTGAATTTAAATAACCACAAGTGGCTAGTAGCTACTAAATTTCCTCTATGATAGTGATATTGATGTGTTTAAAGTGTTCAGTTACCACATAAAGCTGGTGATTGCTGTATTGGACTATATTTCCATCACTACAAAAAATTCTATTGACCTTAGAAAAAGGTTATTTTGGTAATGCTTCAAATTCTTCGGTGAAATAAATCATTACATTCAAACAAATTACTCTGAAAATCTGTACGCTAACATAGCTAGGTTATTTAAATACTCTTAAAATGTTATACTCTCTGGTACAGTCAACCATTTCACAGATATTTAAAAATAATCTATAATTAAATGTAAAATATGTTCAGCAAAATAAAATATTTAGACTAATGAATTAACATGATGATTCAAGTACATCATTTTATTACTTTCCCTCATGAGACACCAATAAAAGCATAGTTTAAAAAATATTTTAAATGCTCTAACTCTATGACAGTGAGAGAGTGAAATAAGGGCCATCAGTGGACAAGAGGATTTAAGAAATTTATGGAATATAGAAAAATGATGAAGCAAATTGGAAAAAAATGATAACCTATACTAGTTTATACCTCAAGGGGTATGTATCTCCAGGATCCATACTTAGAAACTTTTGATAGTGAAGGCCTAAAGTTTGGCACAGTACAGAAAAGATTACTACCTATATTTAACCCATGAGGATTTTAGAAATCAGGCATAGAGACTATGAAGAGGGTGAAAAACAAAGGAAAAAGGAACAATCTAACCAGAAGCTTCTCACCAGCAACACCAGAACTAGAAAATAATGGAGCACCTTTCCTGAGATTCTTGATCTAACAGGTATTAGGGCAGAATGAAGACATTTCAAACATGTCCCATTCATAGAGTTTACCTCCTACATACCCTTTCTTAGGAAGTTACTGGAGAATATAGATTATATTCTCCACCAACACATGGGAGTAATGAATACGGTATAAGATCTTATAGGCTGGTTTATTATTTCTGTTGTTCACCCTTTTCCTGTATTGGCATATACTTTGATGCCTCTGCCAAGTGACATTGCATTGCCTCCCACTATAGCAAGTGAAATATATTTCCCTACTCCTTTGATATTAGGGTTCACCATGTGATTTGTTTTGGTTAATGGAATGTTAGTGGATGCAACATTACATTAACAGAATCTCTACTTACGCTTATTTGGCTTGTCTTAATCTTTTACCATCTTCCATTAGAAAAATAAGGGCTTAGATTGCTGTTAGAATCACATGAAGGACACATGGAATTCTAATTTTAATTCACAGTCTGAGGTAGAGTGAGAACAGTATTTGTTGTTGCCACAGAGATTCTGGTGTTGCTTATGTTATACAGCATTATAGCTACATGGCATTTTGTAGCACTAAGAAGGTTTTAGGAGCAATTAATCCTCTTCTAGAATTGTAGCTGTGGAGTGGAACTGAGCATTGAATCCAGTTTGGAATATGAGGCTTACTGACTCTCGGAGAAGAGTACCAAGAAATAAGAATCAATAGAATACAAACATGGCTGAGATCTTGGGGGAATTAGCTCTAGGGAGAATTAGAATTTTGCAAAACAGGACTCCATTCCGAGTGAATTGTAGGAACATAACAGTCATGACATTTGACTCAGTAGAAAATGTATCTTGATTCTGTCACATTATTAGCTTACAATGAATTATACTTAGGTGAAATTAATTAGGCTCCATTTATCATTTTCCCCCATGTGTATTTACTTATTACCAAATGCATCAAGTTATATGCATTAAATATTTACAGCCATGTGTATGTCATTCATATCTCAAAATGTAGTTTAAGTACAAAAGAAAATAAAGAAAAAAGAGAATAAAGAGTAGATTCAGTTTATTCAGTTCCTTAGTTTTGAGAAAACTAAACCTACTTCTTTTTTCCCTCTTCTTTATTTTCTTTTCTATTTAAACAAAGCCTGGAAATACAGAATTGAGGCTACTAGAGAGGATCCAGTGGCATATGGTAAAGGGATATGCTCTGGGGGTGAGTAGGGTGTGGTGATGTACTTCTGAGGGGCTGTGAACATATATATATGTTCATTAGAATTATAAAAAGTACTAAAAAGAGTAGGGAAAAATAAACAAAATGAAAAGGAAAACAAAGATGAAAAAGTTCACAGTAGTCAATAGACTTCAGTTTGCCAAAAAAAATTTTTCTGAGCAAGCAGGAGAAAAAACCTAAGTCCAGCTTAGGATCTGTGTGCTTGGAATTGTGTAAAAATGGCTCCTTATGAGGGAACAGATTATAACATCTAAGAACAAAACACAGAGCCTTTCTTATTTTTTGGTGTAAGGACCCTTTATCTTAATAAGGGTCCTCTTGAAGTGATCAATGTGATAGTGATCAATGTTTATCTTATTAGAAATTAATATGTGACCTTTTCATTTTCAGTTCGATCAACTGTAGTAATATTTGGCTTTTGACGAATGCATAATGTTGAGCCCAAAAAATTCAATATCTTCTTCTTTAAATAATGAATGATAGGTCTCAAAATGATATCACAATTTAACTGGTATCCTAATACTATATAAAATGTTGCATTGCTAAGATATAATAAAGTATTTATTACTATCTATAGATTTGAAAGATAGTTTTTAGGATATCTTCATTGCTTATTTACAGTTTTATTCAGTTTCTTTGCTACTTTCTATGAACCAAAGTATTCACTCTGCCTGCTTCTATATCTTACAATACAGAGTGTAGCCTTGGGTGGAGAAAAGTTCTTTCCTCTGTTTGATGCTAATGATGTATTGTATCTATAACCATGTTCTTCAACATGGTTAAGGAGTTTGGATACAAGACAAGGTAACAGAATTTTAATAAAAGGGAGAAAGAAACTTCTCTATTCTTTCTCTAACACACTTTCTTCTTGTATGGATACCTGAGGTTTTGATCTATATCCATTGTCCTTCCCTTTGAAGAGAACCTTTTAATGTTTCTTGCCAGGAAGATCAGTTGGTGACAAATTTTTGCTGTCTGTGAGGGTACATTTCTCCTTTACTTAAAAAATTTTAAAAAAAATTGATTACACATAAATATACATATATATATTTTACATTATTGCTTACCTTTGCGTTCTCCCACTGCCTTCTCATCCATAAACCATCATCTTAATCTCTTGTGCTCATCCCTCCCCTGATTTTACCTCCTTCCCCTCTCTTGCTCTATGGCTTCAGTCTGCTAACAGTTAGTTTTCAATTTTCCTTGTCTTTTGTTTGTTTGCCTTCCCTATCTCCTTTACTTTTGAAGGATAATTTCACTGGATGCAGAATTTTAGGTTGGTGGTATTGTTTTTTCATGATTACATGATTTCTGAGGAAAGTATGATATAACTCTTATCCCTATTCTCCTATAAATGGAGTATTTAACCCACTTTGGTTTCTTTCAAAATCTTCTCTGTCTTTTATTTTCTGCAGTTTGAATATATGTCTTAATTATAGAGTTTTAAGTGTTTGCCTGAATAGTGTTCACTGAGCTTCCTGGATCAATGGTTTAATTTCTGTCATTATTTTGCTTTCTATTATGAAATTTCACATCAGATTTAAGTTTAAAAATAACATGTCCAAGGCATAAATTTTAAAATAATTATGGCACTTTCTAACCCAAAATAATCCAATATACACTGGTGTATTATATTTAGTATTCTTCAATTTTTTGAATGATTTCCTTCGCATAAATATCTACAAAAACATATAATTTGCTTTCTTGTTTGTTAAAAAAGAGTCCAAACTCTCACAGTAGTTATTTTGAGTCAGCATTTCTGTGACACAATACACTCTTCACTACTTTGCAACAGAATACTAATTCCTCTAGATTGGAACTTGACAGATTATCTTGGTTGCAAAAGAGCAAAAGAAAAATGTTGCCATTTTTGTTATGGTAAAATGAAAAAATTCATTAAAATTATGTTATCCTAGGATTTTAAAAATACTGCTGTTTTTAATATTACAATGGTCAGATGGTAGGGCGTTCATGGTATCAGGTGTTAGGGTGGGGAGAGTTGGGTTCTTGTTCAAAACTGTCCAAAAGGAAATCTCTCTGTCATGTTTCTCCATCAGTGAAATATGCATAATGCTGGTTCTAACTACTTTATAGAGAGAGAAGAGGAAAATTCTGCTGAGAAACCATTTTTTCCTGTTTAATGTGAAGACAGAAGAAAAAGTGGTTTGAAAAACTTTCTCAAGGTCAAGTATAAAGGGAACACTTAGAATCACTGTATTACATTTGGCATTGACAATGCAAAGCTAATATTTTTATTTTTATAACCCTGGTGAGTCCTGTGTAAACTCATTATAACAGTATGAGCTTTGTGGGCCACTTATATTACAATAACATTTCTGGGACAGAAATTCCCTGCTGGTATGGAAAATGCCTGTTTTTTTTAGTAGGATCAATCCTTATCTCCATAAACTGTCCAATAACTGCATTATTGGTTTTTATATCTTGCCATTTCAGATAAGTTACCAAGATCTTTGAGTGTACTGTTCATATATCTATAAACTGAGTCAGGATCTGTAGGCTGGAACTTACAGAAGTGGGAATTAGCAAAATGAATAAGAAAAGTATTCTGGTGACACTGACATGCAAAAAAGTGGTGTGTTTACAACATGACAAGTACCCTGCTACTGGATTTATCCTTTTCTGTTTGTTATTCATCTGTACTCTCCTTCCCAGAGGCACAAGAAAGAATCTGGGAAGTGGGGTGGGGGGTCATCTGCAATTTCTCACCTCTCTCACACGTTACAGAATTCTGTGGATTCTGCTAAGTATTTCCAAAATGTGCCCCCTGGTTTTGTCAATATTGCCATAATATTTCTTCATGTCATAATTAATTACCACAACAACTAGTTACCACATAATTAATGAGAATTAACCTCCTAGCTAGCTCATTGTACTCAGCAATTTATTCTCCATATTGGAGTTGAAGATCTTTGTAAAAATACATGAAAATGTTTTTCATTATTTCATTATTTTCATTATTGTAAAAAAATGTGATAATGTTTTTCAGTCATTTAAATGCTTTGAACCAAAGAAGAGCAAGGCATCAAGGCTGATTTCCACTCCCCACTTTGACCTCAGCACTCTCCTTTTACCCTGTGTTCTGACCCTCTGTACACTTACACTGCTCTACTCTACCATTCTCTGCAGAATTTGTTCTTTGTCATCCTCTCCTCTTCACCTGACTAATGACAAATTAGCTTTCCTCTCCTTTCACCTTTTTCCTTCCTCCTTCACTTTTTTCATTTCAGCTGCTTCTTGATAATCTTTTATGTGTGCGTCACTGGAGATGTATCAATGAGCAAAACAGAAAAAAGTCTTTACATGCATGTCTGTCTGTGTGTGTGTGTGTGTGTGTGTATGTGTATGCATGCATGCTGGGGGTGATAGAAACTGAATGAAGTATAACAAATGATACATCATGTTAGAAGGTGATTAGTGACCTGAGGAAGCATTAAATTATAAATAGAAGGGAGGAATCCAGGTAAAGATGTTTTTAATAGACATATGTATCCCACACAGAAGATGACATTTCAATGAAGTGCTGAATAAGGTGGGGGAAGAAGCTATGTGGTTACTGAAAGGAAGAATGTTTCAGTTAGAGGAGGGTAGCCAGTGCAAAGGCCTGGGGTGTTCAAGAAGAGCTATTCACCTAATAAAAACATAATTATTTCCAGTTTGGGGTGATTATGAATCTGCTATAAAATCAGTCCATAGGTTTTCAAGTGTGTACATTTTTATTTCTTTGGGGTAAATACTCAAATCATTTTGTAATAAATGCTCAAAACATACATATTGACTCTTCAAGAGTGTGGAGAAAAAGAAACCATCTTACACTGTTGGTGGGAGTATAAACTGGCCCAGCCCCTTTCAAAAGGAAAGAAGTGTGCAGTATCCTTAAAAGACTAGAATTGGATCTGCCATATGACCCAATAATTCCACTCCTAGGAATCTACCAAAAGGATACAAAAACACGAACCTGAAAGGAAACCTGTGGTATGATACAGAGTACTATTTACAACAGTCAAGATATGAAAGCAACCTAAATTCTCCAGAATTTAGGAGACCTGCTCGCATGAGTGGGTCAAGAAGACATGGCTTATATTCACAATGGAATACTAGCTAGCTATCAAAAAGATAAGCTCATGCCATTTATGCAACATGGATGGAATGGAAAGGGATTAAGCCAAGTGAAATAAGTTCAAAGGAGAAAAACGAATACTGGGTGGTATCACTTTTATGTGGACTATAGAGAAACCAAACAAAGATATACAAAGGCCATGCAAAGGCAAACCTTAGACTGACTTGAAAGCTTACTATAGATCTGAGGCATTTGGGGAGGAAAGGGGGAAAACAGGGTTGAGGACAGCACAAGGGTCAATGGTTGAGGACTATGAATGTTTTGATGGTAGAATTATGGTGACCATCCCTGAGGGGAGAAATTCCCATATTGTGAAAAAATTAGCAAGGATGTAAAAGTAAACAAAAGGAAACTGGCTCTTATGGTAACTTCCTGTCTTACTTCATAAGAAACTGCCAGGTTATTTTCAAGAGGGGATATATCATACTGTATTCCAACTACCAGTGAAAGTTTCAATGGGTTTATATCTATATTAACACCTGCTATTGTTAGTATTTTATATTTTAGTCATTCTAATAGCTGCATAATAGTTTTTATTAAGGTTTATATTTGAATCGTTCATTTCTTCTTTTAAAAATTTATTTATTTATTATTGAGTATGCACACACACACATATATACACACAGGTATATATCTATATAGATAGTGCATCATTGTCTACACTGAGGTTCTTCCATCACCTTATCACTTGTGAATTATCTGTCTTTTGTGCCCTCCCCCCTCTCCCGTATTCTTCCTCCTTCCCCTCTCTCATTCTATGTTTCAGTTCTATATTTCTATATTATGTTTCAGTTCTATAGTTTTATATTTTTCTTGTCTGTTTACTTGTTTTCCCTAAACCCCTCATATAAGCAAGACCATCCCATATTTGTCTTTTTCTTTCTGGCTTATTTCAGCTATCATGATTCCTTCTAGCTTCATCCATGTTGCTGTAAATGACATAGGGTTGTTTTCTTTGATTGATGCATAATATTCCATTGTGCAAATATACCACATCTTTTTCAGCCATTCATCAGTTTTAAAGCATTTAGGTTGCTTCCATATCCTGACAATAAATATGTGCATACAGGTGTCCTTCTGCATTAGTGTTTTTGTATCTTTTGGATTGATTCCCTATAGTGAGATTGCTGGGTCAAATAGTAGTTCCATTTTCATTAATTTGAGGGTCCTCCACACAGCTTTTCATAGTGGCTGAACCAGTTTGTATTCCTACCAGCAGTGTAGGAGTGTTCCTTTCTCTCCCACATGCACCAGCACTTGTCATTGTCCACTTTTTTATATGGGCCATTATTACTGGTGTAAGATGGTATATCAGTGTGGCTTTGATTTGCATTTCCCTGTGAATCGCTCTCATATCTTAATTTGAATTTCCCTGTGTACTTTTGAAAATGGGTAATGATGATGTACATCTTCTCATTTGTTAAATATTGTTTGTATATCTTCTTTGGTGAGTGACTATGCAAGTATTTTGCCCACTAAAACAAATCTGAATTCCTTGTCTTACTACTGTTGAATTTTCAAAACTTTTAACATATTTTGGATACAAGTTGTTCACCTTTCACAGAACAAAAGTTTTTTTTAATTAAAATTTTAATTTTGAGATAATTATAGACTTAAATAATCTAAAGGGTTTCCATATTTAGTGTCTCATGAAAACAGCTTGCAAAACCACTCTAGCATACATGATAGAGTGCTGATATTGAAACAGTCAAGACATTTCTTTCTATCACCAAAAGAATCTGCCATTTTGAAGTTCTACCCTTTACCCTCACAGCTTACCTCTTTCTTAACCCTGGAAACCACTAACTTATTCTCTATATCCATTACTTTCCTTTTTCAAGAGTGTTATATAAGTGGATTTGTACAATATGTAACCTTCAGTATTGACTTTATTTCATTCAACAAAAGTCTTCCTCCTTTCTGCTGCTGAGTAGTATTTCATGATATGTTTGTACCATAAATGTGTTTAGTCACTATCCCACTGAAGGACATCTGTATAGTTTTCAGTTTTAAGATAGTATGAATAGCTTTTATGAATATTCCTGCACAGGTTTTAATGTGACAAGTTTTCATTTCTCTGAGATAAGTAATTACCCAAGAGTGCAAATGATAGCTGGCATGACAGTTTCATATTTAGTTCCATAAGACACTTCTAAATTGCTTTCCATGTGGATGTACCATTTTACATTTTCACCAACAGTACATGAATGATCTAGTCTCTTGATATCATTGCTAGCATTTGTTATTTTTTATTTTGACCATTCAGACAAGTGCATAGTGATATTTCTGTGTGGTTTTAATTACTATTACTCAGATCTTGCCAATGCTTTTCATTAATTCAAAAGCGAACACCAGTGTACAATCTTTGCAAGATCATTACCCACAGCATCTTTGGAAAATTAAAATTTATGTCATTACAAATGGAGATAATCAATAATAAAAATATGCAGAAAATAAATCTCAATACTGTTGATAAGATAAGGTAGAATCGTGCAGAGTTAAGTCTCCACAAAGTAACATGGAGTATGCTTCTTTCTGGGTCAAAATGGAAAATCAGAGTTTGATTCTTAAAGCAAATTAATTTTAGTATTATTGTATAATTATAGTCTAATTATATTTTTTGATGATGGTTTTTTCATAACTTCTTTTAGCTGTCTTCTCTTGATAAGAAAAGGACACTTTATATTCTTGATCTCATGAAAAAAATCCAGCATTTTTATATTAAACTATATAGATAAGGGAGTTTGGAGAGGAAAATACTCATTTTACTTAATGCTTCAAAATTCTATCATTAGCTAGATGCTATTTTTAGGTATCTTTCTTTTTTATTATTCATTTAATCTCTTAGTCAAATGAACATTAGGATCCTTCCTATCAGATATTGCCAACATAGATATTGGGTACAATATCTATGATTTTATTTGCTTTCTATACATGTAAAGATACAATTTTTCAAAATTCTCTTTAAAAACCTAATGGAGGAGGCAGAATGATTGAGCTGGCCGAACATTACTTGACAGAGAAGGGATGTTTCCAGATTTAGCTCAGAGGGTGTCAGCAATGTGGTCATCTAACTGATTAAGAAATATTTTGCCAAAAACTCCTATTTTAGGTTCCCAACTCAATATATAAACCTGACTGTCATCTGCTTGTAAATAGCAATATGATTTCTTCAGTACCAAAAAGCACAAAGGGCTGCATATTCTCATGCCCACTGGCTGCAAAGCAATGCTGTGTTGGAAGGGGTTCTAGTTCAGGGGCACCAGGTATGTCAGGGGGAGCCCTTGGGAAGTCAGGCCCACCATGAGCTCTTGTAAGTGAGGGGTTCTGAGAGGCTCCTGCTCTTAAAAACCCACACAACTGTAGGTTGAATAGGAGGCCAAATGAGTATAAAATGCCCCTATCTTTTTCTCTGGAGCTAACAGGAAATGTGGCGGGATGTGCAGACGGTATTTTATAAATATAAGTAAGTTGACGAGAATTCAGAGAACAAAAACACGATAGAGATTTTGCATTGTTTAATTGAGTCTCTAGGGCCGGGCACGGTGGCTCGTGCCTGTAAGCTTCAGCCTATGAAGTGAAGCGGCCGCTAGGGATCACGGTTCGAGTCCCGCCTAATTGAGTCTGTAGAAAAAAATTGCAAAATGATGAGCATATTCACTTGAGAGGGGGGAAAATGAAGTGAGATATAGTGACAGTCTATAAAATACATATAAAATATTAAATAGATATTCCAGTTACCCTCATTAGTTACAACAGGGCTTAAATTTAGAAAGTCACAAAACTTGAGATATTTGAAAACAATTATCTTCTAGAGACTCAAAGAAGAAAAAGTAGTTCTCTAATTGAATTAGCAAAATTAGAAACTACATACATAGGGTGGATTCTTGAACCCAAACAAGATGAAGTACACTAGGTTTATGACTCAGGTCTAAATTACCTATTTAAATGAACTATCTTAACAAAAACTACAGTGTGGAGAAAGAAGAAAATTCAAATTAAACATCTATATCACTGATTTAAAATCTTAGAGACATAAAGAGTAGGATAGTTAAAACTGGAGCTAAGCATATTGACACAAAAATACAAACCAATATTTTAAAAAGATTAAAAAACAGCATGGAAACTGATAGGCTATTTAGCTTTCCCTTTAAAGAACCTGAACAATTTATTTATTGTAAAAAAGAGAAATCCTAGTAAATTCATTAAGGTTCTTATATGTCAGATGCAAAACTCTTAGACCTTTGCAAGAGTTCTCCAGCCCTGAGATGGCTGAGAAAATCATTCCAGTCAGTACCACTGTTGGACGGCCAAGTAGAGATGGTTGAGAAAGTCAGGGCAGAGAGATAAAGTGCAGAGAAACTGCTAAAATGAATCCTAGAAGCGGAGCAGAAAGTGGACCAAAAAATTGATCTTGACAGATGTGTCAATCAGATTGGAAGTATCTAAACAAGTACAAAATGGAGCCATAAGAAAATCACGAAAGAAAAGCTAAAAATCAAAAGGTTTTGAAAACCCTACAGGATGCTATAGAAAAGAAAGGATATTAATACAGACCTTGACAAAGGAAGAATCTGTGGAGCTGACCAAGATTACAAAGAAAATCTCTGTGGAGTGGTAATGGCGAAAAGGGACACAAAGATTCAAGGATATGGGCTCCGAGTGTGTAGTCAGGGACTTCCAGGAAGCTCACCACATGCAGGGAATTAAAGAGAGGCTGGTTGACAGAAAAGAATAAAACGTTATTAGGGAATGTATCTCTTTGTGCCAAGTGCTATCTTCCGAATCCAAACAAGTGGATGAGTGAAGGGAAGATTTGCAGTTGGATGAAGAGCCTTTAAAAGGTACATGGCTGAATCACAGAAATCAGACCCTGGCAAATGCCTGTTGGGTGACGGAGTTCACCTTCTCTCTCAGTGTGCTATCACTCTCGGCAGGCGGTTCACAAATGCTGTGTCCAGCCGGGATCCATGCTAGCTAGCAGAACAGAGTCTTATGCACAGCAGGCAGCCTCTCAATTACTATATAAAAAAAGGGACGTTAATACTCATGTATTAACCATTTTTGACAGACAGAATCGAAGTTTTAGGCCCTTTGGAATAGTTGTAGACAGCCTCTGAGTAGAGTGCTTAGGCAAACGATGCACACGCACTGTAATTGGAAATGAAAACAAATACAAGGCTAAGAGGCAGGAACATAGGCAGAAGCCTGAGGGAATGGTAAGAACAAAAGGACTTCATAGTACCTTGATGAAACAGTTAAGTGGGTAGAGGTTTAGTACCCAGGAAACATCAACAGAGAAAGTAACCTGAATGAAAGACCCTCCATTAAGCAAAATAAAATCTAATCTGTAATACAGCGAGTCCTCTAATAGACGGTCCGCGCAAACGCAAGGCCGTGAAAGAAGATACACCATAGTGTTGTGTTTATCTAAAATGATGGTGGTAAAAAGACAGAAACTAAAT
The DNA here is from genome assembly GCA_004024945.1 of Uropsilus gracilis. Taxonomy (NCBI): domain Eukaryota; kingdom Metazoa; phylum Chordata; class Mammalia; order Eulipotyphla; family Talpidae; genus Uropsilus; species Uropsilus gracilis. The sequence goes on along the minus strand of PVHY01003669.1, from coordinate 15,462 downwards.
GGTTTCATTACTGTATGGGACATGGGAAAGATAAACAAAAAGCCATGAAGAAAAGTCAAAACAAGCCAACAACCAAATTAAAGTACACAGCGTGGGGGCCGGGGGTCAAGGTGGGAATGGTCAGGGAGGGGGGGGTGAACCCCAGAAATCACAAAGATGTGAAATTTATATATAAATAATCTAATATTAAAAAATAAATAAATAGAATGATGGTGGGAGGACTCATGATGTGTACTTGTGGAATTTAAATTTGTTCGAGAAACCACATGCCTCTCCACTAGGTACAAAACAGTTCTTCTGTTTTTCTGAGGGAGAACACAGAGAAACGGTTATAACAAAGCTTAAAGCAAACTTAAAGCAACAAATAGAGAAAGCAGGCATTCTCAGGCCATTATGTAACCAGGACAGAATTACTTTGAGGAAGTTGGGGAAAAGCACACTTCTTCGAGAATACCATTAATAGATAATCCCAGCAAAAAGGGAACTGCAAGTTCAGTGACTGAGTAAACCCGGCAAGCATCACAGACATTCTGACCTAAGAGATAAGCAGAGGAAAAGAGAACTCAGTTCTTTAACCATGTCCTAGGTGAAAATTTTACCCTTTGCTCAATGGGGGGAGTTCTGGGGATGGTCAGAATCTTACCTGAAGTGTGTATTTGAAAATAATATCCATAATAACATGTAGATGCATTTAGTATAGTTCCCTATGCATTCTGTGTAGTTTCCATTTCTTAAAATGGGCACTTTAATTGTCTTCACAATGAATCATCTTTTGATGAGAGCAAATATCTGAACTAATGCAGATTGATTACAACGTACAATGTACAGGTGGAAAAGCTCTATGAGAGGAGCAGCAGGTTATACTGCTACAAACTGTGCTTAAACTCACTCTTGTCAATGGGAGGATAGCATGGGTTTCTCTGGGATTTTATTTTCACTTTTTTCGTCTGAAGATAGTTTAGAGGTTTAAGATGCTTCCAGTTAGAATAGAGCTTGCCTTGTAGTAGAATTCTTGCATTGGTCACATCTTTACAAATGGCTAGTTCTAATGAACTACCATTTGCCAAACTGTTCGGGAGACATGGGCTGTAGTTACAATGAATCATCTTGAGTCAGGTGATCTCAGACTTTATTCTTGGCTAAGAGCCATAGTCATTGTGTAATGGGTAAAAAAAACAAGAAAATGTGTATCTTAGTTTATATATTTGTAAACTAGATACAGGAAACTAGAAATTTCCCAGTCTTGGAAAGCTCAGTGTAGGCTAATGGGCAAATACAAAGCACTTTTCAACATAACAACCATAATGATGACAGAAACAGTGATGTGCCAAAAATGGAAAACAAAACCAAAGAGAGTGTTGTAACATTACATTTTTTTTCAAAAATACAATGGAGAAGAAAATTCATTTTTTTCTTTAAGCCAGGAAGACTATTCTATTGTTAAAACTCTGGATGTTTTCCCTGAGAGGTTGTCCCATGACTGGCAAGCTTAAAGAGTTTAAAAATTATTCTATTAGTAATAGGAACTAAAACACATTAAAGTCTGATCTTGGCAAATTAGGTAATTCCACAGGTATCTTCTGAATATTCTTTTCAGAGTTGGACAATTTTAGCTGCAGTTAAAAAGATTTCTTGGATATGCCATATCATACCAGTTAGTATTTGATTTTATAGTAATGTGACTGGCCCTTTTAACATTTTCGCTATGGATATTACAAGCATTATTGATATGATTCATAATTTGATTTCCTTCATTTGTGTGCACTATCAGTTTATATTTCTAGATCTAATCTTACATATTTATAATACCTTGAATAGTATATAGATTATCAGAATCTAACTGGCTTCCCTGGTTGGCAATCTCATCATCAACTGGGAGGTAGAAATGTCACAGTGATGATGATAACATAAGCAGCATCTGATTGCAATACTGATATTAAATATTCTGTCACATTTAATCATTGTATTTTAAATTTCCATTCAACAAACTTTGTATTTTGTTGATATAATGTCCTCTACATTTTGTGAAAGGTGACAGGGAGAGTATGTTTTTATAGAAACCCAAACATTAATTGTTTTCTTTTGTTCCCAGAAAACTTGGGAATCACAAAGCTAGATACAACAAGAGAAATAACTAACAAGAAATTCACAATTAATGGATCCAGGAGTGTACTAGAAATGAAAACATAGTGTTCAGTTCTATTGTATCATGAAAGATGAGTTTTAAATGAGGTTTCACACTTTATAATGGCCAGTGCAAAGAAGGAAATGTTCTTAGTCATGTACACCTCAGGGTCCTTATGATAGATATAAATATATTGTCTCCGAGAACTACAACTGTTTTCATATTAAGATTAGAAAAAGTTTTCTCAAAGTGTCTATATCAAACATGCTTGCATGTTTTCCCAGTATTGTGCCTTAAGGCATCCAATGGAACCAATTTAGTAAAAGCAATTTTATAGAGATGAGGAATGGGGGTTAGTTTAGCAGGGTCTGCCTCCTCAGTTCTGTGAAAGTTCACTAAGATAACTGCTATATAAACATAAGGATATGTACTCATGAACTAACAAAAGTCACACAAACTAACTGTAACAGGTTTCTATGCATAGAGTTTATACTCAGTTGCAAACTGTAAGTGCTGTCACTATCATTCTTCTTAAAAAGTTCATATACAAATTCTTGTGACTCTCCTTGATTAAAAAACCATCCCACTTTCCTAGATGCAGAAAGAGTAGGATTAGTTTAAACGATCTTTAAAGCTTTTTTATTTAGTACATTTGACAGCGACAATATATGTCATGATGTCACTTTCTTTTCCTTTTCGAAAGCAAAGAACCATTCTTACTTTTGCAGAAGCTTCAAAAGGCAAAGGAAAAATCAGTGTATTGATTCCTACAATGGATTCCAATGTTATTCTAGCTTCAGAAGGTGTCCAGTTACAGAGAAACATTTTAGTAATCGTAAGGTTCAGACAGACCTTATGTGACCCTGTTCATTCCTGACCAGAAAATAGTTTTTGTTTAACTTCGAAAGAAACCAGACAAATCCTGCAAGGTTACTTGTAATCATGACACCATTCTTAGAATTGCCATGTGCTGGGAACATGCCTCCTTGCTTCCTCCTTCTATCTACAGTATAAATCTGAAGGACTTTGTTATGGCTCTTATACTTGGCACATCTTAGGCCTATTTAGAACATCAACACCATCAATCACAAAATATGGGGCCGACCAGCTGGATGAACCCTGGCTATCATGCAGGGGTTATTTGTCATCTGGGCATGTCTGTTTGGTATATAACACTCCTTCAGTCCCAGAACAATTTTCCCCCTCCAAAAATATTCTCTTTGATTCAGGAAACACGTGATTAATAAAGGACAAGGGTTTAAAGCCAGAGGTCAAGGCTAAAAGTCTTAACCAAACAAGTGCATTGCTTACTAACGTTTGCATCAGCAGCCAAAAATTCCCTTAAAGAGCTCCCGCGCTAAAAAAACACAAGTCTATTCTTAAATGACATAAATTTCAAGGGACTCAAGCAACTATGTTCATCTTGAGGGATTTATTTTAAAATAATGTTGCATGTCTGAGAAATGTTTTGCTGCAGAATAATAACACTGCATCAAGCATTTAAAAAACCCATTACAAACATTACAATTTAATATGAAAAATTAAGGTTGAAAAGATGTAGTTTAACCAATATGATATGTAAAGGAAATTTGTACTATAACATTAGAACAATTTGCATTAAAAATAAATTGTTTTCTAAAATGTGTATTTATACTAAAATGGATTTAAAAGCAACACTTCTTCCCTCATACTTTTGCCTTATTTAAATGCCAATCTTCAATACTTTATAGTACTTTTCTATTAGATAGTTTTTATTTTATTCTTGTTTCTCCTCCTTCCTCCAAAGAAAACTTGCTTTATGTTGACGGGATATTGGGTTTTCTTCTTTCTAGGCTATTTTCACAATTCTACTCTGAATTAGTACTTCTTTGATATTTATGAATTATTTTTGCATGTATGATGACCAAAAAAGCAAATTTTAACAACATATCTGAAAAAAGTTACTATTGATCAAGTTTCCATTTTTTCAAACTGGATAAACTAATTAAATGATATTTACTGTACTGGAATTATAAAAACAGTCACAAAACTCCTGATGGGAATCTAAACAGTTTCTCGGATGAAAAATGATAAACAGAATATATTGTAGTGTTTCTGATGTTTCACGTTCTTAGGACATGTCAATTATGGCTTTATCCAACTTGAACAGATTTCTCAGTTCCTACCACATGCCACCTAAAGTAACCAGACTTAGTGGAATTTGGTTTTATTTACCTGTCTGTCAAATGCCAAAAGAATACAAAATAGAAACTCAGTACAAGCTGTACTATATTAAAAGTAGGTTTCTGCTGTGTTCATATCGGTAATGCGTTTTTTAATGTAATAATTTTATTACATTAGTTTTATTATATTACATAAATTCTATTGAGATAGAATTTGTACATTATCCAGTTCGTCCATTTAGATTTTACAATGCAGTAGTTTTAAACATATTCACAAAAGTATGTAGTAATCATCATAATCATTTAAAATTTGTATTACTCCAAAAAGAAACCCTATACTCATCAATAGCCACTCCCAATTCCCCTGCAGGAGTTCCCATCATCATTCCAGTCCTAGACAATCATTCTTTTATCACCATAGATTTAACTGTACTGTACATTTCCTTTGTGTAGAATCAAATTTCCTTTGCAACTGACTCCTTTCATGAGGTATACTACTTCCAGGTTCATTAATATAGTTGCTTGTACTAGCATATAGTTGCCTGTACAGCTCTTTCTTTTTAGGGCTGAATAATATTCCGCTGCATGGATATGTCACATTTTGTCCTTCAGTTTGGGCTATTTCCATTTGAGGCTATCATGAGTAAGGCTGCTGTAAACACTCATGCATACATTTTTGCCTGGACCTATATGATATTGATAACATTAAACCCATAGACTGCCTTAGTACTATAGGTTTGTGGGCATAAAGGCATTTTCAATGTCATCTAGTTTGATTTCTCATTCTATTACTGTGGACATTGAGCCTTCAGAGGGGAAGTGACAGAGGTAAAATTAGAACCCTGGCCTCCTATTTCCCTGTCTAGTGTCCTCTGTGCCATCGTATAAATTCTTCTTATGGCTCAATTGTGAATGCAATATCTTTGGGTGAACTTGACTTCCTCACAGCTGGGCCATCTGTTGCTCTACTACTTATGCTAATATATAATATTGTGTATTTGACTGTTGAAGGGTTCTTCTCTGCACTGTGCTGCTTTATGTGCTCAGTTAACTCAGATGACCCTGCTAAACAATGACAATGTGTGTGAGGCTACAGTTTGTTAGCATTCATTGTTACAAAAACAGGGTTACTGACCTTGTCATGTTTAACAGTATGGAGCAGACACAGCAATGAGGATCCTGAGGGCAAATAAAGAATTTCCAGTGGTGATGTAAGAACTATGCTAATTAGTCTCTCTATCCATTATGCTTCTAGGCACTGAATAACTGTACATTTCAGTTAGAAGACTCATCAAAGCTTGAGCTAATAAAACCCAAGAATTTTTATAAATAATAATAAAAAATGTGTTTCAACATGCCATTTCCTCTTAGGTTTCTGCAGAGCAATGTGCCTGGAGTGGGGAGGGGGTCAAGAGGGAGGACGATCAGTTTATTTTTACTATTGCATTCCTACCCCCAATAAAATTGAAACAATGTGAACCGATCCTCTCCCACCCCAATAAAAAAAATCATCTGTGTACCTACATTTTAAAATAATTTTTTAGTAAGATTAAAATTTAAAATATTACCACAGTGTGGCTAAGATGAGAATTGTATGTGCGGCCTGGTTTATGTATCTAAGCTTTTGGATATGGGTATTCTTGCCCCAGTAGAAAAGCAAGTCAAGTTAATTTTTTAACAATGCAATATTACCTTGGTACATCTTGTTCTCTCTTTCCCTCAGGGTCTTACAGGAATGAATCAGAAAATTGCTCCCTTATGTTAAGCCCAAATCTGCACCTGTGTTAAATTCACATGGAACTGGAATTGAGGGTATGGGGGTGGGGATAAATGTCAGCAAACTAATAGAATGATATATCTGAGTTTGAATTTTCAAATGGACTAACAGAGACCCTGGACAGGAACATTTTCATAGGCATATTATTTTATATCTGAAACTGAAATTAAGGATACATAGTCACGTTGACCAGCTGTCCTCAAATTCTCAATTTACAATTAGAATCATCTGGTACCAAATTTTAGGAAATTCAGATTACCAGGTATCCTGGAAAGTTTAGCATGCTGTAATTTTTATTTTTATCTTCTTTGGGTATCTTGAATCACTTCCCAAGTCTTAAAACAATCTCTATGATTTAGACATCTTAAAAGAAAATCATGAAAAATAAGCAAGTCTTTGAAGCAAAATACAGAAAGCAGTGAAGAGTTAAAAGAAGGGAAAAGATTAAAGACCTCCAGATTTAAAAAACCAAGCAAGCTTTTTGATGTTCTGCACAGGTGGGTGAATGGGAGCTAGCTAGAGGTATAAAAGCAAGAGTAGTTAAGTATGGAAAATAGATACACAGATAGAGTTATGTTCATATTCTGAGTTTGCTTTTTCATCTGTGAGTGGAGGTGATTGGAGCAAGTCAGTTTATCTCACAAAGAAGTAAATTTGTTGATGGGATTTCATATCTACTTGGGTTGTATCATGCAACACAGCGTTAATATATTTTGGCAATACTGGCAAGCATTTGAGATGCATCCTGGATGAAGACATCTGTCTATTTGAAATATCATGTTATCAGAGAAAGGAAGGAAATAAGAAAGAAGTTTGGAGCTCTGAGAATAAGACACCTCAGTTTTATCAGCATAAAGTATACCCGTAAGAACGACTATTTGCATACTGCTATGAAGGTTGGTTAAAGTCCAATCAATTGAATCCAGATGTGGGTTTCTTGTGAGATTTTTTTTTTTTTAAGTGAGGGCTGCCAAAACATCATGGGAGAAGAGACCACAAGCTAATATAAGCCAAAGGACTCTCAAAGTATAAGGAACATTTCAGCTTATAAGAAATCCTGCTTCTCTAAGCTCAGTGACCGAAAACTTAAGAGTAAGCTTATCTGTGATAAATTAACTAAAGAATATGTATAAATGTCCACTCTTTGTCTAAACAAAGTCTTCCAAAATAACCTTGTTTATTTATTTATTTTTCCAAAGTAACTTTAAAAGAAGTGTTTCTGATACAGTGTCCAATCTCATATTTAAGAAATGTTAGAACTGGCAGTTTATCCTGCCAGTTACATAAAGGTAATACGTGGGATCTGAGTAAAAGCTAAGGGTGTGCTTTTTCAAAAGGTGTAAATGTCCATTAGACATTTGGATAGGGAACTTTCCTAATCTTATAAATGATAGTTTTAAGTTATAGTTATAGTTTTAAGAATACTATTAGTTGTTAATAGAGAAATTATATTTTCCCGTTATTTTTGTGTTTACTTTTCAAATGTGAAAATTTTGATTAGTTGAAGTCTAATCTTTCCTTTGGGACCAATGTTCTTAAAATAACTACCTAAGGACCACAGTAAGTAGCAGTATGTGTGGAAGGACTTTGTGTGAGAGAAAACAATAGGGATAATTTCTCCACAAACCCAGTCTGACAAACCAATCCATTGTCATATTTCTGAATTCTCCTTAAGACTGCATGCACATAGTTTCTTCTAGAATATTACATGTACACTAGAATAAAGAGCTTAATGGAAGCCTAATCATTTGCAATTAAATATCATTCAATATCCTAGATTTATGGAGTTTGATTAATTAATTAATTTATCTAATTATTATTTGATAAGATTTTTTATTTCATTTTCTGAACTAGATCTTCCCCCCCAAATTCAAATAAGACACGGAGTTTCTTTAAACTTCTTTCAGAGCTTTGATTTTTTTTTACCCCTATATTTATTTTAAGTCATTTAGTGTTGTTTAGAAATGTACAACTAAATTTGGGAAAGAAAAACTCAGAAACTAGGAAAATGCTTCCATTAAACTAATTGAATCTATTTCAATTTCATTGAACTTAATTTGTCCCTAAACTCATTTTTTACATGTTAGGTATTATAAAGGACACACAATCACATGTGATTGGTCTCCTAGGACTTTTTGATGTATTTATCATATAGACACATGCCTGGGTTAGACATAGAGTTTAATATAAGAATAAGCAAAGTTCTTGGAAAACTACTACCCAAAGAAATAGGCTGTTGTAACAGCAGAAGCTTCTTAAAGTAAGTGGAATTAAATTGAGTTGGGAAAAAAAAATTGAGCTGGGAAAGGTGGGAAGGCATACATTTTTTTTAAACAAGTATCTCTACCAGATTGTTTTGTTTTTGTTTTATCTTGTTTCAATTCTTTGATAAATTCATTTTTATAAAGGATGTAACTTCTCTGAGAGAATTATGGAAATTATTAATAATTAAGGGTATTAATATATAGAGGATTATGCCAGAGTGATTTTAAGTTTCCTTTAATGAATAGGAATGGAGAGAAAACAAACTCTTTTTCTATACTCATAAAGAGATGGTGGGAGAACCCTGGGGCTGACAATGGTGCAAAAATGTAAATAAATAAGTAAATGGTGTAAAATATATATATATAACTATAAATATGCAAATAATAAAATAAATAAGTAAATAAAATAAATTTAAAAAGAGTATCAAGCTTTATCAAAAGATAAAAGATTTTTCTTGGGCTACTAATCAGTGAGCAGGGTGACTTCATGGACTTATAATCTGGACATTCAAACTGTTCAGAACGGCCTTGAACTTGGGGTTTGATATAGTTGTCATCTTAAAATTTTTAATCATTTCATTTTTGTAGGTGAAGTCTGATATGATAATGGAACATGTCCTGGGAGTCTGGACTTCAGTGTGGAGAGAGTCAGGAGCAGACTGTACAGCCCCCAGTATATATTGTGGGCAGGGGCAGCTGATGGCACAACAGTGTCAACTGGAATGACTGACTGGGGGATTCAGGTACTGCACAGGTTCTAACACAGAGTTTGCAGTCCCTTAGGGCACTGATATTCCCAGCACAGCCAGAACTCCATGTCTATTTTGCACTGGAGCTGAAAATGATGTAGCTGATCTTGACCCTGAGGTCCATACTATTGACCTCCTGTAACAGATGGGAAACTGGATCTAGAAAAAAGCTGCTAAGTCCATTCTCTGTACCACACCATCAGCTCTGAGACACAAGATTAATGGAAGGGGCCTCAAAGTATTGATTTTCCTGTGCTTTCCTGTGAAGTGACCTGGAGGTGACCAGGCATCTTCTCTTAAGGAGACAAACCTATACTTCAAGGACTGGATATCTATGTTTCCTTTTCGAGAAGCAGGAGCTAGAAAAGAAAATACTGAGCTCCAAAATGCTGAAGTGTATCCTTCCAAATCCATGTTGAAGAACCAGTCCTCTCAGAATGTGACTGTATTTAGAGAAGGAATCTTAAAATAGATAATTATGATAAATTAAGACCATTAAAGTTGGGTGTGATCCGATCTGACTTGTGTCTTTACAAGAAGAGATTTGGAAACACAAATGGATGCCAGGGATGGTATAGACCACAAGGGATAGACCAACTCAGGGCAAAACAAGAAGGTGGTTATGTACAAGCCAATGATGGAGACCTCAGAAGAAACTGGTCCTACTGACACCTTAATTTTGGACTTCCAGGCTCCAATAGGGTGAGGAAATAAATTTCTGTTTTTCAGTCACATTGTTATTGGCATTTTGTTATAGCTGCCCTAGCAAACTAATGTACCCAGTATGACACCAATACATTAATCATCTGCTGGTCTGAGAAGTACAATAACATTATTCAACCAAGCGTTATGAAAATAAAGAGCTATATACAAGTGCACACTGAATGGGACTTGAAAAATCTGTAGCTAGAATTCTTACTATGTAAAAGAGAAAATGGAGTGCGGCAAAAAAATGAGAATACTATAGGTAAGGAACCATTTAACTTTGCTCCTCACCTTTATTTTTTTTCATAAACAAGTAGCATATGAATAATACATGCTCATTTTAAAAACATTTTTTCAAAGCCCAAATTAGTGAAGTAAAAAAATCTAGGTTTTCTTTCACCCTTCATTCACCATCTCATTTTCCATCTCAGAGGTAACCATTGATTAGTATATTCTCCAGATCATTTAAAAAATGCATTAAAATGTAAGTATAAAATATTTCTATATGTGGCTAAATTTAAGTATGAAATAAATGCAATTACATAATAAGTATTGCTTTGTGACTTGTTTTTCCATTTAACAACATGTAATAGAGAATTTTCCACATTTATCCACAACTGTCTTATGTAACTTAAGATGAAATTCATGTTACTCCATAGTATGGATGCTGTCTAATGTATATAACCTCTTCTGACTGATAGATATTCAGGATGTTTCCAATTTCTTGTTATTTCAAAAATACTGCAGTACACACTTGTACATATATATTTATGATAGATTTCTAATTGTCATGTTTCTTAGTCAATGCCCTGATACTGTATTACTTTTTGGAATTTATGGTTAAGGCCATTTTTTCCTATCTGAATTAGGCACGTAAAAATAGGCTAAAATGCTTTGTCTTTAATGCTAATTTCACCACAGTTAGATATGATTTTGTTTCTTTCATAGAGCACAAAGAACAAGCTTTATTTTTATTTATTTATTTTATTATTTAAATAATTTATTTATACATGTATATATTTCACATCATTGTGATCTCTGGGGGTCACCCACCACCTCCCTTCCCTGGCCACTCCAGCTGGTCCCCTACCCAGTTGTGTGCTTTCATTTGGTTGTCCATATATTAGTGAAACCATTTGGTTTCTGTCTTTTTCCTTCTACCTTGTTTCTGCCAATATGATTTCTTCTAGGTATATCCATGTTACCAAAAATATCATCAAAAGGGACACCTGTGCATAGATGTTTATCACAGCTCTATTTATAATTACAAGGATATGGAAACAACCCAAATGCCCCAGGACAGATGACTGGATGAAAAAGATGTGGTATACACAATGGAATATTAGGCATCAATTAAAAAGAGTTTTAACTGTCAAACCATGCAGAGGGCCTTGCCTGTGGCCAGGGAGAGAACAATAGGCCAGAGAAAAGTTTAAGCTTGAACTTAATGCAAAAACTCTCTGCTTTGATTGGGAAAGACAAAGGTTTGAGCTGGGGCATGGTTCAGTGTACTCTTGGGGTCTTCTCTGGAGGGAATACTCTAAAAAATGTTGGACAGTTCTCCCTGATTTTGAAGTTCAAGAGGCAAGGGCCTCTTGAATAGGTGTACAATAACCCCTTAAAATTACTGCTGCATGAAGCAACTAGTAGGACATTCTTAAGAATAGTCAAATTTGTTTTACTGTGATCTAATAAATATAGTCTTTCAGTTGTAGAATTAAATACCTAGAATAATTAATTTTACTAGCCTAGTGGATGAAGAGGCTTGCATATTTTAGGACAATATTTAAGTATTATCAGCATCTAAAGATGGGTTAAATGTATCCTATCACAGGACTTTGAGTTTTCTCAAGACTGAAAAGCAGTAATTCTGAGTCCCTTCTCAGTGTCTGAAACCTTCCAGTCTCTGCTCTCTTTGGCAGAACTTCATGCATCTTGGCTTAAGTCAGCAATTTGTCAAGAATGCTTGCCATTTTGGCTTGTTTCACCTTTATTTCTCCTTTCCTCCATCCACTCAGGCATCAAAAGCCTCTAATTAGCTGTTTACTTTAATTATTCCAGCTAAGACTTCATCTGGTCTCAGGTTCTCCCACTTCTGAGGATCCAAAGTGCCTGCACCTTTCCTATTAGAAGAATCCTTCCAATTTCTTGAAAAATGCATTTCCTCACCTCCACTCTGTGGCTTCCATACTGGGGGTGTAGGGCAGTTATTGGAAGGAAAATTGGCACTAGTCTTGGATGTCTGGTTCTGAGCCACATCTGTTCGATTTAGAGAAAACTAAACATTTTTACAAAGCCCCCAGCAAGACAAAGAGCTTCAGCTCAGGCCAGAATCACAAACTAGTAACTGAGTGAATGCAAGACTTTAACACACTTGGGTTTAGCTTACCTATAAGAGACTCCAGAGGTTAGAGGACTAGTAGCTTGGCACCTTTCCCCACCAGACTTCTTTTTTTTTTAATTAAATAATTTACTTATATATAAATTTCATATCTTTCTCTGGACATCTTTTAGCTTTTTGGGCATATAAAGGTAAATTAAGCTGCAGCGTAACTTGAGGATAAAGTTTAGTTGCTAAACTGGTTTGGGTCAAGGCACTCTCAGAACAGATAGGTTCTCACAGGGGCGAAATATGCTGCTTTCTGCCAAATAATTCAAACTGTGATTCTGTGTTTTCCTAGGTTATAGGTAGAAACCAGACTCATTGTCTTACAGGGATGTATTTGTTTACTAATGAAAGAAGGTTAGCACCTTGATGAATAACATTCTTTGTATTTACATTTTATTTCTGAAAATGTGTTGACAAAATACTAGTTTGGATTCTGATTAATCCCAAGAAATACCTTTCTCTGTAGATGCTCCTGAGAATTAACAGAGCCTGGTCACTCACAAGTTTGAATTGGATACAAACAGAAGTGTCTACCACAAAGTTCAGAAGCTCTGTGGTGTTTGATTTAACTTTGGAAATCAGCTTCATGAAATGTGTCATTTAAACCTCCTCAGGCAGCATGGACTGCTTGTCCTATCAGATACCTTTATAAGAGTTACCTTTAAAACAGACCTGCTTTGTGGTCAACGATGAAAGACTGCCCAGCTAGAACATTCTGAAAGGCGGTCCATCAAACCCACAAAATGGAAAGACTTTAAAGATTATTTTAAGCGGAATGGCTTATTTTATTTGGAGGTTTTCCAACACTAAGGTCTTTTTAAATCCTCTTATATTTTTAAATTTATTTAAAATTCAGATTCTTTATTTCTCATTTTATCACCGCTTTAATTAGGCATAACAGATTGAAATTAGGTATCATAGAATAACTTTGCATGTTGAGACTAACAATACTGCAATTTATTCCACGTGATGATTTCTCCCTCCCTCCCTACCTGTCTGAGTCACCAGGCATAAATGAATATGCAAAGGCCTTCAGACTTCTGGATTTTCAAATTCTGAAATAAAAAATGAGGCATCTGGTTCCATCCTCAAATGTAGAAACACTTATTTTGTGTCCGATGACTGAAAAGCCAGTCTTGATGTACTGATGGCGAAGCACTTCATAAAATAACTGGTGTGGATAAAAAATAAATAAATAAGAGGGGGAAATATGCCACAAACTATTTGCATATGATAATTTCATAAAACATTCCCCTTGAGAATTACCTGAGTGAAATTAATTCACAATCAGTAGGAACCCAGTGGGAACGTGTTTGTCGAAATAAATAATCCAAAATTATTCTTGGGCTATGAAGTTTGTTTACTGCCTTAACTGAAGTGTATATCAAACATAAGTGCATTAGTATTGGCTGTGGGCTGGGGGGAGTCACGCAGTCTTCACCTCCAGGGTTTTTCATCCATTCTGCTGTTTATATTTCTTGGCAAGAGGTCCAAGCCTCAGAGGTGATGGTTCCAATATTATGTGTGTGTGGATATGTATATGTGCTTGTGTGTTTGTACATCTGTATTTTGGATATGACAGTACTAAATATAAGGGCATTGCTCTTTTTTCCAAAAGGAGCCTCGAAAGCCTGCTTGGATTCTTGAAAATAGACTAAGTTTCTTTATTTTTTTTAAAAAAAAGGTTAAATTCAGTACCTCTGTAAGTAAAGTGTAATAAGCATTTTCAGTCACAAAAATAAAGGACAATTTCTTCCCACTTTAGAAGCTCCCTGGGTTGTTTACCAATCCAGATTATTCATACTCATATATAGGGTTGTCTTGTTACTAAGCACCTCGTGTCTGTTATTTGGGGCCCAAGTCTGGGCTTAAACTGTGTACTAATGTGTGATTTTGGACAAATTATTGGTTCCCTCTGTATCTCCATGTGTTAATTTCTAAAATTAGCATAATATTAGGGATCATTATAAGAGATGAAAATGTATACACTCAGTGCCTGGCACATAGCATGTTTTTTTTTTTTTTTAATATCTACTAGTATTATTAGTGGTATAATGTTTTGTACTCAATCATCTAACTGTAGTCAAACTACCTGATAGTTAGGTGCTAAAAACTCTTGATATAATCTCAGAAATTTTTGGGTTTTGGAGTTACTTTGCACCCATGATCCGCCCACAACACAAACATTCCTATCACCGACTGCATTTATGACTGAATCCTAACTATCTGGTAATGAATCCCTTCTCCATGCTTAAACTGTGACTGAACATCTGTTTTCAAATTATTTTCAACACTGAATGTCTCCTCTGTGAAAAATAAAGTCAAATTTTTTAAAAAAAAGAATAAAAGGGGGCAGGAAGGTGAGAAGGCGAAAGGGAAGAAGGGAGGAGGGAGGAAAGGAAAAGAGAGAAGCTCAAGGACAACACAACAGGGAGCTCCCGGGAGAGTGAGTCTAATACAATGTCAAACTCCTGTAACCGCCTTTACTGAAACACACCCAGAAACACACCATTTGCAAATAAGACTTGATATGTTTCAAAGATGGTGCCCTCTTTAGAAGACTTTGAGGAGACACCAATTTCTTCTGATCCAGGGCATTAATTTTTAATGGCATAAGGTAAAAATTTTCCTACATCATTTTTTTTTACTTGTTATTCCTAGTAGACTTGTCACTAAATCATAAATTTCCATTCAGTCTAACAAAGTAACTGGAAATTACACAAATCTGTTGAATAAAATTGGTCTCACAAATTTAAGGCATTTCTAAAGTTACAGTTTGGATGCCTTGATAGTATCTGCAAGTAAACTCTGGGTATTTTACTCTTACTGACATACAGTTAAATTCAACACAGTGATAACAAACTTTGCAAGGAAATCCCATTAATATATTTTTGCAGTGATGATTGTCCACAGTGTCAATGGAGAACAACAGTTAGAACTTGACTAGATCTCTTTCTGCCAGTGTTTACTATAAATCTAAGTAGCAAAAATGGGGACAGAAAGATGAAGAAATAATTCTTTTTAAGACAACTGTATGGCTAGAATTTATACTCAGCTTCTATAAGACTACACAAAGGAGCTTTTTCAGTTAATTCATGCCTCTGTATTTTAGCTTTTCTCCATCATGTAAAAAAGCAACATCATTAATTATACAAGTGAAAGGAGGCATTGAAAAAAGACTGCATCCTATCATTAACTTACAAAAATACAATTAGCAATTATTAGTGATTTCCTGGAGAAAGTCCAGAGCTGAATTAAAAATATCATGAAGCTCAGAGATCTTCATTGGTC